>JAJTUV010004668.1:0-16312 GCA_021653895.1 Mastomys natalensis
CCACACCACTAAACAAAGGCATTTAAGCCTGAAAGAAGATATTAAGTGTTTTTTTTTTTTTTTTTTTAATTTTCTCAAGTGCAATTTGAACAGTGTTCTAATTCATATAAAGAAATCTCTAGGCACAGTGCAGTCAATGCTAAAACGCATCATCGTTTTATGCTCAGTAAACTGCTTTTACAAGTAAATTAATTTTTTATGACTTCCATGAATTCCAATGCAGCTCAGAAAGTAATGTTTAAATATTTTGCACAATTAACACAGTGACGCATTTATTAAAAAAAATTATAGTTTGAAACTATCAAGATCCATGTGGGACCTGAAGTGTCCATCATTCTGTAGACTGAAGTTCAGTTTTTATGAGTTCAAATTAGTGATAATTAAAGTTGATTTTACAAACACTTCATTATGTATGACTGCATTTAGATTCCATTTGGAAACATCGAAGGCAGAGACTCAATGAAGCTGTGTGTGTCCCCAATGTTCCTGAGCATGCTCAGCCTCTCCCACTATGAGCATCTTTCACCATAGCAGTGCATTTGGAGAGATATGTGACCTCACCATGGTCTGGATGACTATTATTGTCACTCAGAGAACATGATTTCCTCAGAGCACTGCTGAGCTTTCATATAATTAATGACGTTACCTCTGAAAAGGTAGATATTGGGATGTATCCTCCGTTTTGCAGCACACTGAGCTGTTCCCTGCCCTGAAATACTGTCAAGTCCATGCAGAGCTCTTCCCCTCTAATAACAGGAAATCACTAATGATTTTTCTGCCTTATACTTTTGTGCTTTTCTGAATATTCTATAGTTTGAATAATAAGGTAATAAAGTATTTAGGCTGGCTTCTGTATGGAATATGTAATGATGTTTCCTTCATGGATTTTTAGAAGTCACTATCTCATTTCTTTTTTGTGCTCATAATCCGTGGTCAGGTATGCCAAAGGTTGTTTATCCATTCATCTATAGAAAGGGATTATGTTTATTTCCAGGCTTTACAATTTTTTAAAAATGCTACAATACATACTCCATGCTCATTTTTTTGGTATGGAAATAAAGATTTAAATCCTTGAAGTGACTACAGAGCTAGCAGGATGATAGTAAGAACATGCTTTGTAATAATATCATCAGATTGTCCTTCAACGTGGTATCCCCATTTGCATTTCTGTCAACAGTGAATAGACATTTAGGTTGTCCCACACACATCCTAATTTTTTTTTCAGTATTTCTGTATTTGCAGCATTCCCCGAGATATGTAGCAGTTTATTAATCACTTTACTTACATGCGCAGTTTCAAAAAATAGTATGTATTCGATAGTATGTATAGAATACTTAGAATATACATACTCTGTGTATAGTCTCTTTGATGAGGTGTGTGCTGAAGTCATCACTCCATTTTCAAAAGTGATACAATTATAGTATAATTTTTAAAATAAATGCATTATGCCAAAATAAGTAAAAAGATTGTCTTCAGGTGGCTCTGTCATGCAATGGATAGCACACTGGACTTCTAGTGATAAAAAGATTGTCTTCATTGTTGAAGTATTTTTTGATTTAAAGTCAGTAGTTCCTTAATGAGGGTTTTCAAAATCTTCAAGTCTCTTTGCAATGTTTTCTACAGACCAGTGTTTGCCCCATCATTAAAGTCTGTCTTATACATCTTTCGTAGCTCATTAATTTGGTGGTATACTAACTAATCTCAACACCTGGAGATAAAAAGAATTCCCCCATATTCCACATTAAGAGTGCTCTACTTTCATGTTTACATTCAGCTCTGTAATAATTTTCCTGAGTTTACATAAAGGGCTGATTTACTTGTGCCTAATGTAATAGCTTTTATATAGATATAAACTTGTGCTGACATTTGTTGAAGGGATTGAAATTTGTTCACCATATTTTTGTACATCTGTTTGAGGCTCTATTTTTGGTATCTTTGAGGTGTCATTTGTGTCTCCAAATATTTGTCACAATATAATTATGAAAATTATTGCTAACATAGGCAACCTGACTGAGTCAGTTGCCACATGTAACCAACACCATTCTACAGGCAACTACACTTAAAATTTTGTTTTTTTATTTAGTAACAGTGACAACACTTTTTAAAAAAATCTCGAAGGTACTAGCAACAAAATGAAGTTTATATTAGGTAGTCAATGACCTGGAAAAAAAATTACAGTGAACAGTGAAATATACAAGGAGAGCTAAAAATTAAGTACAAGCAATGCATCTACATTGATACTTTGGGGCATAGTTTCTCCCTTTTACTAGTAAATAAAACAACTTATTAAAATAATAATGCAATAATCAAGTATCTCAAGTGTAAGGAAATGTCACAATGACTGGATGAAGGTTGTACTTACTAAACATTGTCATTGCTGCATAAAGACATTTACAGTCATTGAACATAATTTTATAGTTCATACGGATGCTGTCAAGTACATGCCCATGTATCTGTTCAAGGTAAAGATGTATGTTCATGTGTAATCTGATTAAAAAAAAAGCCTTCATATTATCTTTATTTATAACTACTGAAAGTACAAAAACAAAAATGTCCATATGCAAGAATAAATGTTACCATTACCGGAAGATCCAGCAACAGAGATATATTACTTATTTATTCAAAGAACATGAGTGAACCTTTAAAGAAACAGTTACAGTGTGAATATTAAGTTCATTCACTGAAGGACATGTACTGTATGATTTCATTCAAATGAAATTTGAGAAGTGCAAAATACATAAGTAAAAATATATAACTCTGAACCACCAGAAGTTCAAAGTTTTTGGATATGCACGGGTAAGGGAAATGTTTCAAAATAATTTCAGAGTTATGAGAATTATATATATATATATATATATATATATATATATATATATATATATTTGTATATGAGACATATCGTAATAATTAGATATATATTCAAGGCCAGCCTGGACTACAGAGTGAGTTCCAGGATAGGCAGGGTTGCACAGAGAAACCCTGTCTCAAAAACCAAAAACAAAAAAAAAAAAACCAATAATTAGATATATGAATTTTTGAATGTATAGTAATTACGGTAATGCTTTTAGTATACATTTTTGTTGAATCAAATTAATCCTTTAAGAATATTCCCTTGATTATAATTAAAAGTATATTTTCTAATACAGAATCAGAATACAGTCAAAAAGTTGAAGAGAGAGTTGAATGATTTGCTTCCATCTGGTATTCTTGCAATACACTAGGGACGATCAACACCAAGTTCTGAGAGCGCATTTCATCCTTGATGGTAACTAACTGTGTGTCTCAATTACACTCCCCTTCCTCTGCAATTTAGTCATGTGGATATAGACAAAATTTAAGTAAATTTCAAACTATACAGTAAGACTAATTTGTTGATCCATATTTTAAGTGATTTAAACTGAATTGACAGTCCTTTACCTCCTTCAGACATCACATTTTCTTTTACTACTTTCAATTTTTGAGTTATTTTTCACATAACTGCCCCCTCTTTGTTCACTGTTACACAGATGAGAGCATTTGCATATTTCTCCCTAGGGAGGTCCTTGCCCTGCTGGCCTGAAATAAAAACACAACTGTCTTCTTGCTTTCATTGATCACTGTCCTAGGTCCATCTCCTCAGAAATGATGAGTCCGGTCCAGTTCCTGTTTCTGCTAATGCTCTGGATTCAGGGTAAGGAGTGGAAAAGGTGAAGGAAGAGAATGGGGATGGAGGATGATCTCGGACTCCCTATGTGTGCTGTTCATTTGTGATGGGACTGATCACATTCTGCAGGGTGTGAGGTTTTGTTACATCCTAATGAGAAATTCCAGATGGAACAGTAGCTGTGCTAAGATCAATATTCTGACATAGATTGGGTGGAGTACTATAGGCTGATGTTTAGAAACTTCAAATCACTAATTTTGTGAAAAAGTATTTGATATATAATATTTTTAAATCTCAAAAACTTTCAGGATCTCACTTGAAAAGAACAACATAACAGATTTCACAAAATTTTGTCAGAAATTCTCACATGACTTTACACTATTGTATTATAATTTCAGAAACCAGCGGTGATGTTGTGATGACCCAGACTCCACTGTCGTTGTCAGCTACCATTGGACAACCAGCCTCCATCTCTTGCAAGTCAAGTCAGAGCCTCTTACATAGTGATGGAAACACCTATTTGACTTGGTTATTACAGAGGCCAGGCCAGTCTCCAAAACGCCTAATCTATCAGGTGTCCAAACTGGGTGCTGGGGTCCCTGACAGGTTCAGTGGCAGTGGATCAGGGACAGATTTCACACTTAAAATCAGCAGAGTGGCGCCTGAGGATTTGGGAGTTTATTACTGCTTGCAAGCTACCCATGTTCCTAACACAGTGATACAGACCTTAACAAAAACTTCCTTGCCTGGGGCAGCCAAGCTGGCAATGTGCTGCTTGACTGGAGAGGAGCAGAGCACCCTGTGTGTGTGAGAGAGGGAGGGGCTGGGGAAAATGATTAATTGTTACAGCTGAGAGTTCTGGTTAGACTCATCTGGCTGCATGAGTGGTTTTTTTAGATCTCAAATGCCACCAATTTCGGGTCCTTCTTCTAATAGCCATGGTGTTGCCTCTGCATCAGGAGAATTTCATCTCATTAATCTAGCTGAGTTTTGATGGTTCTAATTAGTTTTCATCAGTTCTTTCAGCATCATTCTTGTTGCTTTCCTTAAATGAAGTAAGTGTGTTTGTTAAAATCACATTCAGATTTTAAATGCTTAGATGTTTATCCATTTTTTTTATCTTTCTAAGAAAACTTGGGAGCATTATTTTAAATGTCTTTGAAATAAATAAGTAGATTTTATTTTCTATGGAACATTGCAACCAGAAATCCAGTATATTCACTTAGAGATTACTTTTACTTTCTTTTCAATGTTTCTTAAGTCTTTATGTTGTTCTTGGTGATTCTGGCATAATTTCTGGGGGCTGACCCCAAGAATGGTTTCCAGAGTAGATGTAAGGAACCGGTGAGGGGAGGGATGAGTAAGACACCAAGACTGGAATGCTTTGCATCTCTATCTGACTAACAGTCAGAAAATTTCTTTATATATACATATTCAAAAAAATTCACGGTCTCAAGAAGTACAGATCATATCATTTTGTCCTGGGCATACTTTTCTAGTAAGCCCATTGTTCCAGATTAAACATGGGTAGAAAGATTTTATTATCATTAACTCCATATCCATAGTCTTAAAATTCTACAAATCATTTTATCTCAAGGAAGCAAGCAAGGAAAAATATAACAGCCTGTTCTTTTGCTGGCAGCACCTTGTAGTTTCAAGATGCTTAGATAGAATATAGACAGAATGTAAGTCAGTCCATGTGAATCACCTTTCTTTAAGCAGTATATTATTATGTTTTAATGGTGAATGATATTATTTTCAGATTTGCCTAATCCTGAGAATTCATGCTTAGGAATTGTTGCAGTTGTTATTTTTAATCTTTTTTTTTCGTTTTTTTAATTTTATTTTTTTTTTGCTTATTCACTTTATAACCCATCCCAGTCACCCCCTACCACAATCCTTTCCCATCTCTTGTTTTCTGAGTATCCCCCTCCTCCTGTATCCCCCACCCTGCCACTTTAAGTCTCTGAGAGGCTAGGTGCTTCCTCTCCCATTGAGGCCAGATGAGGCACCCAGCTAGAAGACCATACTCCATATACAGGCTGCATGTTTTGGGATAGCCCCCACTCCAGATGTTTGAGACCTACATGAAAACCAAGCTGCACATTTACAACATATGTGCAGGGAGGCCTAGGTCCAGCCCATGGAGGTAGATCTGTGTAGACTAGGTATGCTCCACGGTTGGTGATTCAGTCTCTGAGAGCTCCAAGGGTTCAGGTTGGTTTACCCTGTTGATCTTCCTGTGCAGTTCCTATCTCCTTAGGGCCCACAATCCTTCCGCCTATTCTTCTATAAGAGTCCTCAAGCTCCATCCACTGTTTGGCTCTGGATGTCTGTATCTGTCTGAGTCAGCTGCTGGTTAGAGCCTCTCAGAGGACAGCTTACCCCTGTCTGTTCTCAGGCTGGAGGTTTAGATCCTGGGTGCTCTGGTTGACTCTTTTGATACTCATTCTAAAAAGGACAAAAGCACCCTCACTTTGGTCTTCCTCCTTCTTCTTGAGTTTCATGAGGTTTATGTGTTGCATCTTAGGTATTGTGTATTTTGGGGCTAATATCCGCTTATTAGTGAGTGCATACCATGTGTGTTCTTTTGTGATTGGGTCATCTCACTCAGGATGATGTTTTCTAGCTCCATCCATTTGCCTAAGAATTTCATGAGCTCATTATTTTTAATAGCTGAATAGTACTCCATTGTGTAAATGTACCACAATTTCTGTATCCATTCTTCTGTTGAAGGACATCTGGGTTCTTTCCAGCTTCTGGCTATTATAAATAAGGCCACTATAAACATAGTGGAGCATGTGGCCCTGTTGCATGTTGAAATATCTTCTGGGTATATACTCAGGAGGGGTATAGCTGGGTCCTCAGGTGACACTATGTTCAATTTTCTGAGGTATCGCCAGACTGCTTTCCATAGTGGTTGTACCAGCTTGCAATCCCACCAACAATGGAGGAGTGTTCCTCTTTCTCCACATCCTCGCCAACATCTGCTGTCACCTGTGTTTTGGATCTTAGCCAATCTGACTGGTGTGAGGTGGAATCTCAGTGTTGTTTTCATTTTCGTTCAATAAAGCAATTGTTTTGTTTTTACATTAATTAATATTACAAAAACCTGGCCCAAACCAATCTTTTCCAAGAATGACAAATCCTAAAACCTTTTTCTTTTTGCATTCATTTATATCATTCTTGTATCACCTATGTATACATGGTATAATACTATTTTAGTCATTCGTGCTTTTGTTGCTAAGTTATAACTAGTGCCTTAGTATGTATTCCCTTTTATCTTGTAGGTTATAATTTTAATTAATTCTACATATACTGTCAAAGGAGTTTTGTGCCATGATCTGATGTCATTTGTCTTGTCCTGCTGAACCTTTTCAGCCTCTCCTGAGATGAAACTATTTAATTATTTTGTTTTATTGTCCGCCTTTCAGGACAAATAACAATCTCTAAGGCACAGAGAAGATTTCCAAGTAGGGTAAACTAAGGTTACTTCCTTGAGAGCAGAAGTTTAGGACTTTCTTAGGGGAATTCAGAAATAATTATATGACAGAAAACATGGCCGAATGATTATTCCAATAGCTCCCCAAGACTGTAACATGCAGATCTCAAAGCGATAATAAAGGGCATCAGGTCAGCAAGCACAGTCCGTGGCTCAGCTTTGCTGGTACCTTGTCAAACAGCTATTCTGTCTTCATGGCTTCCAGCTTTAGGCTAGGAATTTAGCCTGGCACATAATTTTTGACTTTACAAGTTTTATTGATGACTTTCATAATGAAATCCATTCTTGTAGAAATATGCCTGGGAAGAGTCTGGCAACTGAAGGCTGTACTTAGTTCTCAGTGTGTATGTTATTATAGTCAGAGTAATTCTTCAACTGTAATCAACATCAACAAAGCCTGCAAGTGTCCCAGTGGCTGAAGCTTTGAAATGTGAGGGATGGTTCTTCTCTGTTGATGTATTATCTGCATTCAAAGCAGGTTTGTGGCAGGACATCAGAGTGTCCATGGCTTTAGTAGGTTTCTACACAGTTTCTCAATCTGTAGAGGATCCGCACTCCTCTATGTCTTAGGGTGCCTGTGGGATTACAGATGGACATGATACTTTAAATAAGAACACAATATGGATTGGATGCCCTCTATGAAGAAGTAAAAGAGTGAGAACTTTAGACCAGTTCCCCTCAGTGCCTTTGAGGAAAGATTCAGCAGCATCAAAGACTTCTGGGACATCTATAGGATCTATAGGAACATAGCTCTTACTTGTCTACTCTGACATGTACAGCAGTTGCTTTTGCATGCAAGTTGTTCTAATATAGTAAACCAAGGTACAGACTCAGAGCACTTCATAGCCTTCTTGCAATGCCATGTGATTTGTTTAAGTACCTAAATATTTTTATGATGTCTCATTTCACTAAAGTGTTTTTTCTATATACTCCAACTGAACAGTAGTTATTCTTCCCTCTAACTCTCGTGTAAGGGCAAGCATAACCAGGAACCTCTCAACAGTTATTGTTGTGTAAGTATCCAGGGTATTTCTGGATGTTATCATGAATCAATGAATCTCTCTGTCTGTGTATTAATCTATCTGCCCATCAATCATCTACTTTCTTAGTAACAACTGCCTGTCATCTATCTATCTATCTATCTATCTATCTATCTATCTATCTATCATCTCTTTTTCTCTTTCTCAATTTCTCTGTCTTTCTGTCTCTTTATCAATGATTATATACATGTATACCATTTTGCTATTTCTATCATTGTCTCTTCCTACTCCTGCTGACCTCATCTTTCAAACTGGTCTCCCTTCTGCCTTCATGTCTTTTCTTAAAAAGAGCCACAGATTCATATGATCATGGCTGCAATTCAAGTCTAATCATTTTCCTTTAGGAAGTCATTGCTTTATATAAAGCTGCCCTGTCATATATTGAAAAGAGTTTCACTGACTCTGTCCTTCCTTTCCTTCTCTATGTTTCCCTATTTTTCCCTTTTTAATCTAGCCCACCATCTATCTTTTCCATGTAGCCCTCCCACCAACCTCAATATCATTGACTTTAAAATATAGTTCTCCACACTTAAAGATTTCTGTTGAAATGTGGGTTTCTGTTCATTATAAATAGTTAACAAGTGTCGAACATTCAGATGTTCAATTAATGCGTTCTTAATTTTATGAGCAACAGATCCTCTGAAACATAATGGACATGGAGGACCAGCACTGAAAACAAAAGCTGGAACATAAGTCATGAATTTTACTGAATAATGAGAATTATAACCAACATAGAGTCATGCACATAACAATAAGAACCTGAGAGAATAGCTGGAGACAGGGTTTCAGTGGAGGCACTTGGTTTTTCTCCAAAATACTGATATTTTTTATTGCATATGTTCCAGAAATACAGTGAATTTAACAACTTTTGCGGGGCTATTGGAAACTATAGATGTACATATGCACTTTCATAACAGAAAAACATAATACATAAAGATATATAATATATGAAGAAAATATTTCAGAAAGTACAGTGAGACAAAGGTTTTTATACACTCAGTGGGTCAGTAAAAGGGTCAGTAGCATTTCACTTCCAGTAGCTGATCATCAAGAAACAAAATCAAGGGGCTGGCTTGGTGGTTAACAGCACTGACTGCTCTTCCTGAATTCGATACCCAGCAACCACATGTGGTGGCACACAACCATCTGTAATGAGCATCCAATGCTGCCTTCTGGTGTGTCTGAAGACAGTGACAGTATACCCACATACATGAGATAAGTAAATAAATATTTCAGGATCCTTCTGGTTTTCATCTGTGCCTGGAAATGACCCTGTGCCACAACTCTCCATAGCCAAATTGCACATGGAGAGAGCTGGTCTCCCAGGTATGCTGACACACTTGAGAGCACAGGTAAGATGACCACTTCTGCTCAAATACCTGGCCCAAGAGGGACCCTCCTGGAGCCCTTAAGACTTAGGAACCAAGGAACAGCCTGGGACAGTATCCTTCTGGTTTCCATCTATGCCCCAGAGCTGACTCTGTGCTCTCCATACCCAAATCCCACCTGGAGTGGTCTGGTCTCCCAGGAGTGCTGACACTCAGGCTTACAAGAGGGACAAGCCACAGTCAGAGACAGGAAGACCAGCTAACACCAGAGATAAGCAGATGTGGAGAGGCAAGGTCAAGAACATAAGCAGCAGAAAGGCTACTTATCATCATTAGAATCCTGTTATCCCAACACATTAAGCCCTGAATGCCCCAACACACCAGAAAAGCAAGACTCTGATTTAAAATCACATCTCATAATGATGATAGAAGTCCTTAAGAAGGACATAAATAACCCTTAAGGAAATACAGGAGAACACAGGTAAACAGGTAGAAGCCCTTAAAGAGGAAACACAAAAATCCCTTAAAGAATTACAAGAAAACATAACCATACAGGTGAAGGAATTGAAAAAAAAATCCATGATGTGCAAATGGAAATAAAAACAATAAAGGAATGACAAAGGGAGACTATCCTGTAGATAGAAAACAAAGGAAAGAGATCAGGAGTCGTAGATGCAAGCATCACCAACAGAATGGAAGAGATAGAAGAGAGAATTTAAGGTGCAGAAGATATCAGAGAAAACATTGACACAACTGTCAAAGAAAATGCAGAATGTTCTTAATCTAAAACATCCCGTAAATCCAGGACTCAAAGAAAAGACCAAACCTAAGAATAATAGATACAAAAAAGTGAAGATGACCAAATTAAAGAGACAGTAAATACCATCAAAAAATTATAGAAGAAAACTTTCCTAACTTAAAGGAAGAGATTTGCATAAACATAAAAAAAGCCTACAGAACTTCAAATAAATAGGACCAGAAAAGAAATTACTCCTGTCACATAATACTCATAACACCAAATGCACAAAACCAAGAAAGAATACTAAAAGCAGTGATGGAAATAGGTCAAGTAACATATAAAGGCAGACTTATCAGAATTACACCAGACTTCTCCACAGAGACTATGAAACCTAGAAGATACCGGGTAGATGCCATACAGACCCTATAAGAATAAGTATGCCAGCCTAGGCTACTATACCCAGCAAACCTCTCAATCACCATAGATGGAAAAAACCAAGATATTCTATAACAAAACCAAATGTACACAATATTTTTCCATAAATCCAGTCATACAAAGGATAATGGAGTCAACACAAGTAGGTCCCAAGTACAAACAAAGAGAACTATACAAAGAATCTACAAAACCAGGAGCTGGTTCTTTGTGAAAATCAACCAGATAGAGAAACCTTTCATCAAACTAACCAGAGGGCACAGAGACAGTATCCAAATTAATAAAATGAGAATTGAAAAGGAAAACATAACAGAAACTGAGTAAGTTCTAAAAAATCATCAGATCCTACTACAAAAGCCTATATTTAAGAAAACTGGAAAATCTGGATGAAATGGACAATTTTCTAGACCAGATACCAGGTACCAAAGTTAAATCAGGAGCAAATAAACCATCTAAACAGCCCTGTAACCCCTAAAGAAATAGAAGCAGTCAGTAAAAGTCTCCCAACCTAAAAAAGCCCAGGACCAGATAGTTTTAGTGCAGAGTTCTATCAGACCTTCAGAGAAATCCTAGTAACAATTCTTTTCAAACTATTTCACAAAAGAGAAACAGAAGGAACACTTCACAATTCATTTTATGAAGCCACATATATGCTCATACCTAAACCACACTGACACCCAACAAAGAAAGAGAACTTCAGACCAATCTCCCTTATGAACATCGATGCAAAAATACTCAATAAAATTCTGGGAAACCGAATCCAAGAACACATCAAAACAATCATCCATCATGATCAAGTAGGCTTTATCCCAGGAATGAAGAGATGGTTCAATATATGGAAATTCATCAACATAATCCACTATATAAACAAACTCAAAGGAAAAAAAAAAACCACATGATCATCTCACTAGATGATGAGAATGCTTTTCACAAAACCCAAAACCCCTTCATGGTAAAAAACCTGGAAAGATCAGGAATTCTTGGCCCATATCCTAACATAGTAAACGCAATATACAGCAAACCAGTAGCCAACATCAAAATAAATGGAGAGAAAGTTGAAGTAATCCCACTAAAATATGGGACTAGACAAGGTGGCCCACTCTCTACCTACCTATTCAATATAGTACTAGAAGTCTTAGCTAGAGCAATTAGACAATGAAAGGAGATCAAAGGGATACAAATTGGAAAGAAAGAAGTCAAAATATCACTATTTGCAGATGATATGATAGTATACTTAAGTGACCCCAAAACTTCCATCAGAGAACTCCTAACCCCGATAAACAACTTTAGCAAAGTGGCTGGATATAAAATGAACTCAAACAAATCAGTAGCCTTCCTCTACTCAAAGGATAAACAGGCTGAGAAAGAAATTAGGGAAACAACACCCTTCACAATAGTGACAAATAACATAAAATACCTTGGTGTGAATCTAACCAAGCAAGTGAAAGATCGGTAGATCAAGAACTTCAAGTCTCTGAAGAAAGACATTGAAGAAGATCTCAGAAGATGGAAAGATCTCCCACACTCATGGATTGGCAGGATCAATATAGTAAAAATGGTCATCTTGCCTAAAGCAATCTACAGATTCAATGCAATCCCCATCAAAGTTCTAACTCAGTTCTTCATAGAGTTAGAAAGAGCAATTTGCAAATTTACTTGGAATAACAAAAAAACCTAGGATAGATAGGGAGGTTCAGAGTTTAAGATTAAGGAGATGTATCAAGTGTCATGCCAAATACCAATGGATTTGTGTTACTTCTAAAAGTTACAATGATAATCATTTTATTAGCAACAATTATTAAAACACTTGCAGGGTATTTGGCATAATTCTAACACCTCTTTGCATAGTGAGATTATGAACTTAAAGAATGCTGCTCTGCTGAGCTTTGATGCTGCAGATACTGCTGATAAAATTATCCATGGCTTGAGGTCAGTATTTCCATTTGGTCAAGCTTCAAGAATGGTACGTATAGCTTGATCATGCTAGCTTTTTTTGTCCTGCATATACTTTTATTCCTGCCCATCTTGTTAAAGTTTGTCTTTGACAGCATCAACATGTTGGCAGCCAATACATGGCTTGAAACTGAAAATGGATCTCTAGATAGAGTTATTAATTTAACAGGTTGGTAAGCCAAGGATGGGTAAAATTCTGCACAGAGCCTTACCAACCTAAGACAGGGTTGCATTGCTTTTGAAAATGCATATTCCATGATGGGTAAGGAAGGCACTCCTTAGAATGACCTAAGAAAGGTTAAGTATTGTTTATGAAATAAAAAAGGGGGACATGTGGAGAGATTTTGAGGCTTCTTGGCAGGACTTTGACATTGGCCAAGGAAAAAGAAATGGGCTGCTTGGCAGGAATCTGAAATTAGCCAAGGACAAGGAAGTGGGCTTCAGCCAGGAACCTGACATTAGGCTAGAATAAAGAAGCAATTTTAGGCAGGAATCTAAATCTTAGGCTAGAACAAAGAAATAATTTCAGGCACGAACCTAAATCTTAGGCTAGAAGATAGAAGTAGGCTTCAGGTATGAAAATGACTTTGCACTAGGACAGGGAAGTAGGCTTAGATATTTTGGTCATCCTGATAAGCCCTTAGGAGCAGTGATCATGGGAATGATAATGAGACTTTGTTATGCCTTACTTGTTCTTTGCTATTTGTGTTTATTGTCCTGTTTGTTCCTTGACTAGTTGCATCTATTGCATTGCTAGTTCCTCAACATATAACTGACTTAATTCTTGCTAATACTTGCATATAATTAAAATGATATAGAAGCAAAAAAAAAAAAAAAAAAAAAAGAAATCATGAATGAAAATTAACATTATCTAATAATCAACATAAATATTATTCATCACGGAATTCTGCTATTATGCCAAAAGAGAGAGAGATAGAGATAGAGATAGAGATAGAGATAGAGATAGAGACAGAGACAGAGACAGAGACAGAGAGTGAGAAAGAGAGAGAGAGAGACCTCCAAAGATGCTATTAAGCTTATTTCTACACTGGTAGGAATGCAGCCCATCATGAATGGCAGTTTGAGACTCCCTTTTTGTTCATTTTGAGATTATTATACATTTTATCTTATTTTTGAACTAAAAGTATACTGGTTTTCATAAAAGTAATGTTAATAATTTTCTTTCATCCTCTTGAAACTAGTTTCAATTTAATTTTTTCACTAATTAATTTATCTATTCACTTTACATTCCAATAATATCCCCCTCCTTTTCCAAGTCCCACCCTCACTCTGCTCTTCTATTCATTTTACCCACTTCTCTGAGAACAGAAATAATTCTCCTGGATATCAACCCACTTTGACATATCAAGTTACTACATGACTAGACATATACTTGCTCACTGAGGCCAGACCAGGCAACCCAGTTAGGGAAAGTTCATCCACAGGCAGACAAAATATTCACGGAGAGCCCACACTCCAGTTGTTGGGGAAACATGTGAAGACTAAGCTGTACATCTGCTACATGTATGCAGAGGCCTACATCTAGCCCATGCTCTCTTTTTCATTGGTACTTCATTCTCTGGGACTCCGCAGTAGTCCAGGTTAGTGAATACTGTTAATCTTCTGGTAGGTCTCAATCTTTTTCGGGTTTCTTAATCCTTACCCCAATTCTTACACAAGATTTCCTGAACTCCATCTAATGTCTGACTGTGGGTTTCTATATCTGTTTCCATCATATCCTGGGTAGAGCCTCTTAGAAGACAGTAATGCTAGGATCCTCTCTACAAGCATAGCGTAGCAGAAGATCATTATAGTGTCTAGAGTGGTTCTTTCCCATGGGATAGGTTTCAATTTGTGCCAGTCCTTTCTGGGCTATTCCCTCGGTCTCTGTTCCATTTTTGTTTCTGGACATCTTATAGGCAGGACACATTTTGGGTCACAGGTTTTGTGGATGTGTTGCTGTCCTAACCTCTCCACTGGGAGTCCTGCCTGGCTATAGGAAGTGGCCACTTTAGGTTACATATCCCCCACTACTAGGATTCTCAGAGTAACCAACTGTTCCTGGTCCCTGGCAAATCCTAGAGATTCCCTGCACTACCCACCATAAGTTACCGTTCCTGCTCTCCCTACACTTGGTTCCCCCACCCTGTTCCCTCCGTGTCCCCTTCAATCCCTATTTCTTCCCCCAATCTATCTCTAATATGTATTTTATTTCCCCTTCTGAAGGATCCAGTCATCTTCACTTGGGCCTCGTTTCTTGGCATCTTTGGTCTGTGGATTTTAGCAGAGTTATCCTGTACAGTATAGCTTATATCTACTTTAGGTGAGGACAAACCGTGAATGTCCTTTTGGGTCTGGTTACCTTGCTTGGGATGATATTTTTAGTTCCACCATTTGCCTGAAAATTAATAGTGTCCTTGTTTTTAATGGCTGACTAGTATTCCATTGTATAAATCATCACATTTTCTTTGTCATTCGTCAGTTGAGGGATATTGTTTGTTTCCAGTTTCTGGCTATTATGTAGAATAAAGCTGCTATGAACATAGCTGAGAAGGGTCTTTGTGGGATGTTAGAACATTTTTTGGTGTATGTTTTCAGAGTTGTAGAGCTCAGTCGTAAGGTAATATTACTTCCAATTTTCTGAGAAATTGCCAGATTGATTTCCAGGGTCTTTGCAGAACTGGGAATGAGGAGGACGAGGAGGTCCTGTATTAATTATTTACCTTATTACCTGAAGTATTGGCTTTCTCTTTAGGAGTTTCACTCCTCTGCCAATGCATTCAAGGCTATTCTCCACTTTCTCTTCTATCAAGGATTATCAAGGGAGACCCTTACCTCAATTCCCTGCCTGCCAGCCCCTCTGGGCAAACCTAGAAGTGGTGAGCTCCATCCTGCCCCCTTTATACTCCATTTCCCTAGACAAAGCTCTGCCTGAATTCCTGGAGGCCTGATGCTACCAGGGACAACCAGGTTAGCTCCTCAAACTCCAAACTTCTACCTGCTGGGTTCCCTGCAAGCCCAGCAGTTATGACCTGTCCTATTCACTCTGTATTCCATCTTCTTGTTTACAACACTAATTACAATCTAGACAAATACAGCCATCAGCAACCACCAAGTGAGACCCCATTCCCAATTACCTACAGGCATGTTGAGGATAGCCCTAGCCTTGTATTTTGATACTAATTCCCCTTTCCTGTGAAGGGCTGCAGAGGAGGTATGAGTCATTACAAAGGTGAATTCTAGTGAACCTTCTGCCCATTTTAATTTGTAAAATAAAGGCTGAAGCCAGTGATTGGGCAGAAGAAGGGAAGGTGGAGAAATAAAGGTTGGTTGAAGAGAGCAGAGGGAAGACTTGAGGAAAACAATGGAGGAAGAAGGTGAAGAAGGAGAAGACTGGGAAGCAGGAGGTAGAAGAACAGAAGCAGGGTCTGGAAAATCATCAAGTTATAAGGGTCTCATAGCTGGGGAACAGAGTAGGGTAGGGATATCTGCCCAGTCTAGGCTTATAGAATGTATTCATAATTACTGAGTTGTGTTTTCATTGACCAGTCATATTTGGGTTGGAGATTTAAATATCTCCCACTACACTTGCACATCTGGGCAAAACCAGCAGTTTCAAGCAATGCTCTGCCCTTTCTACTCCATTTCCTGGGTCACAACTCTGCCTAAATCTCT
>JAJTUV010004669.1:0-16940 GCA_021653895.1 Mastomys natalensis
GGATGGTTAGACTCCTTGGAGCTGAAGTTACAAGCAGTTATGAACCAGCCAACATGGGTGCAGGAAACCAAACTTGGGACCTCTGGAAGAGGAGCCAGTGTTTTAAACTGATGAGTCGCTGGAGAGATGGCTTAGTTGTTAAGAGCACTGACTGTTCTTCCAGAGGTCCTGAGTTCAATTCCCAGCAACCACATGGTGGCTCACAACCATCTGCAATGGGATCTGATGCCCTCTTCTGGTGTGTCTGAAGACAGAGACAGTGTATTCACATAAAAAAATAAATAATAATAAAAAATAATTTTAAAAACTAATGAGTCATCTCTCTGACCCTAAGACAGACCTTGTGTGATTAACTCTGTATAGTTCAGGCTGGACAGGACACTGAGATCATTTTGCCTTCCTCTCTAGAACCTCCAGCTGCAGTCCTGAGGTAGAACAGCAGGACAGAGAAAACCAAGGGGGCATGAAAAGGAAAAGAAGCCTCTTACCCTGGGATCTAACTTGCTGTTTTTGTGGACTGACAGTCAAGAAACTATAACCTAACCTATACAGCCAAAATTCCCTACAGAGAGTTTCATGTTTTCAAATGGGGGGTATGAATGACAAAGAAACTGTGCTTCCTCAGAGTCAGAATATTTGTAATTTGGAGTTATTAGTACTTCTCACTCATCTCTAAACACAAGCAGGCTTGCTAGGTCTGGTGGCCTATGTCTTTAATTCCAGCACTCTTAATCTCAGCATTTGAGGAGGCTGAGGTAGATGGATCTCTGACTTTAAGCCAGCCTGGTCTTCATAGACAGCCAAAGCTACATACAGAACTAAACCCTGTCTTAAAACAAAACAAAACAAAACAAAGGATAGTCTTTAAGTGTGTTAGTTAGGGTTTACTGTTGCTGTGATGAAACACCATGGCCAAAAGCAAGTTGGGGAGGAAAGGATTTATCTGGTTTATATTTCCATGTCTCTGTTCATCGTCAAAGTGTAAGAGTTCAAAAAACACTGAAGGAAGACCCCAGACTCAGATGGTATGCAAAGACAAAGAGCATTTATTCTGCAGAAACAACCAGCATGCAGGAGTCAGACATTTTTTCTAAAATGGTGACCCCAGACAAAGAGGTGCAGGCCTTCTCATAGGGAACTGAAGGAACTCTCTAGAAGGATTAGGTAATTTAAATTTCATTGGTGGGTGCTAAGGAGTCACAGGTGGTCAGCAGTCTGCATTCCTGCGTCATGAACATTTAATCATAGGATGAGATAGGGCTGCCCAGCACAGAGGGCTCATTCTGAGATAAGATATTTCCCCATTTTTGTGATTATCCCCAGGCTGTTCTTTGGGAGGGGTTTTATGACCCTGTCTCTGTATTTTATGGTCTGTTCTTGGAGCTGGTGCCTATGGTCTTCTTTTCAGAGTCAGGCCTGGTCCTTAAATGAAGATAAATGGGGTTTATATCACCCAGAGCTGGAATTGCAGACAGTTCTGAGCTGCCATTTGGGTGCTGTGATTGAAACTAGGTCCTCTAGAGAAGCAGCCAAGTGCTTTTACTGCTGAGCCATCTCTCCAGCACTGAGAGGTACAGTCCTTTGTGTGGTTGTGAGGAATCAGAATTCAGGCCTTTAGGCTTGTGCAGTACTGCTTTTTACCCACTGAGCCATCTTCCTAGACTTCCGGCACTATTTCTTAATTGAAGTATGGATATGGTAGTTATCTTTTAATTGTATTTTCCTGATTTTATAGGATTTTACTCAATAAAGTTGCCTACTAAAACTCTAATTTTTAAAAGAGATTAAGGGGCCAGAGAGATAACTCAGTGTGTAAGAACATCTACTGACTCCTCTTCCAGAGAACCAAGGCTTGATTCCAGCACCTACATGGTGGCTCAGAAGCAACTTTAACTCCAGTTCCAGGGGGATTTGATGCCCTCTTCTGCCTTCTAAAAGTAATAGACACACATGGGGCACAGACAAACACACAGACAAACCTTTTTTTTTTTTTTTTTTTTTTGGTTTTTTGAGACAGGGTTTCTCTGTGTAGCTTGGCTGGCCTGGAACTCACTCTGTAGACCAGGCTGGCCTCGAACTTAGAGATCCGCCTGCCTCTGCCTCCCAAGTGCTGGGATTAAAGGTGTGCACCACCACTGCCCGGCCCAGACAAAACTTATAAAATAAAATAACTAAATCTTTTTTTAAAAAGGAGATCAGGGTTTTTGTTTATTTTAATCCAGGTCATATATATTTTTAAAAAGGAACACCTGTAAACCATGCCATGAGTTGAAGAGAAGAGACTATAAGAGATTGGTTTTAGGAGTCCTTGTAAATACACAAATCCATGGATGCTGAAGACCTTTATATAAAATTGGCTGGTATTTGCATGTCACCTATATACATCTTTCTACATATTTTAGATAAAATTATATCATCTAATGTAAACACTATGTAAATAGATGTACAGTTATTGTTTATGGAATAATGGCAAGAAAAATGTCTGTTATTGTTCAGTACAGATGTATCTGTGATCAGCATCCCCACATAGTATACATCAGCAATAGTACAGTGCTTTCTTTAAAAACTTACAGCAGCCGGGCGGTGGTGGCGCACGCCTTTAATCCCAGCACTTGGGAGACAGAGGCAGGCGGATCTCTGAGTTCGAGGCCAGCCTGGTCTACAGAGTGAGTTCCAGGACAGCCTGGACTACACAGAGAAACCCTGTCTCGAAAAACCAAAAAAAAAAAAAAACTTACAGGTTAGTTTTATAAGGCACTATCTTCATTAAAATGCTTCTTATTACATCTTGATATAATAAAGTGCAGTCAAATACTGTTTAAAAGATTTGACTAAAAAAAAAAAAAAAAAAAGATTTGACTAGAGCTGTGTGGATAGTTCTCAACTACAATCCTAGCATTCAGCAGGCTGATGTTGACCTGTTGAGTGAGTTCAAAACTTGCACTTCATAGCAACTTCAAAGCCAGCCTTGTCTCCAAAAGATGGGGAAAAAGGAATTTATTTATTTATTTATCTTTTTCGAGACAGGGTTTCTCCAAGTAGCCTGGCTGTCATGAAACTCTTGCCATACCAGCCAGGTCTACCGAGCGAGTTCCAGGACAGCCCGGACTACACAGAGAAACCCTGTCTCGAAAAAACCAAAAACCCCCAAAAAAAAAAAAAAAGAAACTCTTGCCATAGACCTGAGAGGCCAAACCTAGTCCATCTTAAGACCACCCTCCATTTTAAAGAAAGAAAAAAAAAAGCCTGAGAACTTGACCTGTACCTACATACCAGGAAAGAACCCATGGCTTGTCCTTGGCCAGAGTTATTAGCTACTTCCTAGCTACAGTTAGTCAAAGATTAGTCTGATTGTTTCAGATGTACTTTCAGACTGTGATTGTATACGGTCTTGCTTCAGAGCACCCACCTGTTGGCTTATAGTCGTTCTATTAGATGCTTAACAGACTGGACATCTGCTCCCTCATCTTACTTGCTCCTATTTCCTTATAAAAACTTGTCCTGCTGAGGGTTCAAGGATGCTCTGCCTTCCTTTCCTGTCCTGCTGTGTCAGGGGTGGGTTGGAGGAGAGTCCAAGCCTGAGATTTTAATAAAGAGACCCTAATGCTATTACATAAGAAATGGTTCCTTGGTGGTCTTTTTTGGGGTTCATGAACCCTTCCTGATACAACCAACCAGGCTGGCCTAGAACTGCCAGCCTCTGCCTCCCAAGTGCTGGGATGAAAGACATGCATCACCACTGCTTGGCTAAAAATAACTGGGGAAAAAAGGAATAGCTCCCCAAATTAAAAAAATGTTTTCAAACCACCAAAACCAACTCAAAACAACAGAAAATTTGAGCTACAGTAAAATCAAGTCCTATTTATCAGCACACAAAGTTAAGAGAACAAGATCAAAACAAAGCCAGAGAAAGAGAGAGAGAGAGAAAGAATATGTAGTGAACAAACAATAGTCTCAAATATATGACGAGTTTCTATAAATCAATAAGAAAAGGCAAGAGAATAAGGAACAATGGTAACCTCATGAAGATCTAAGGAGCAAATAAGTAGATGAAAACATATAAATTAAACTATAAAATAGTCTCTATTTCCTCCAGAAATTAGTAAAATGCATAAAGAAAAAGAAAATGGGCTGGGCGGTGGTGGCGCACACCTTTAATCCCAGCACTTGGGATGCAGAGGCAGGCAGATTTCTGAGTTCGAGGCCAGCCTGGTCTACAGAGTGAGTTCCAGGACAGCCCTGGCTACACAGGAAACCCTGTCTCGAAAAAAAAAAAAAAAAAAAGACTCTCACACACACACAAATCCAAGTAGTACGGAATAATTTACAAATAGAAAATACCTTATGAGCCAGCAAAGTCTTTTCTGTTCACATATATCCAAAGAAAATGAATCAGTATGTTAAAGATATCTGTGCTGTCTGTCCTGTTTATCTTGACATTATTTATAATAGCTAAAATATGGAGCCATGCTAAGTATACACTACCAAGCCGGGCAATGGTGGCGCACGCCTTTAATCCCAGTGCTTGGGAGGCAGAGGCAGGAGGATTTCTGAGTTCAAGGCCAGCCTGGTCTACAGAGTGAGATCCAGGACATCCAGGACTACACAGAGAAACCCTCTGGAAACAGAGAGAGAGAGAGAGAGAGAGAGAGAGAGAGAGAGAGAGAGAGAGAAGAGAAGAGAAGAGAAGAGAAGAGAAGAGAAGAGAAGAGAAGAGAAGAGAAGAGAAGAGAAGAGAAGAGAAGAGAAGAGAAAGAAGAGAGGGAGGGAGGGAGGGAGGGAGGGAGGGAGGGAGGGGAGGGGAGGGGAGGGGAGGGGAGGGGAGGGGAGGGGAAGAGAAAGATTGGCACGTGCAACAACATGGATGGCCTCTACACTAATACTAATTCTGGTTATTTAGTTCCTCCAGGACATTATGCTAAGATACTGTAGGATGTTTAAATATGTCTTTTTAGTAATGATTATATAAAAAAAAAAAAGAACCAAAAACAAAAAAAGATTTATTTATTTTCTTTTTGTTAAGATGTATTTATTTTATTTATATGAGTACACTGTAGCTGTCTTCAGACACACCAGAAGAGAGCACCAAATCCCATTACAGATGGTTGTGAGCCACCATGTGGTTGCTGGGAATTGAACTCAGGACCTTTGGAAGAGCAGTCAGTGTTTTTAACCACTGAGCCCCTAAAATAAGAATTGTATTTCCAGGGGATGCTGGGAGAACCTGGTGGCCAGGTCTGCTTTGATATGTTAAATAGGCACCTCAGCTATTTGTCTTAGGTTTGAAACCTAATAGTCCAGCCTTTTATTAATAATAAGAGGCAAAGCAATCTCCCCATATTGTGTCCTACTGACTGACTTTGGGGCATTGGTGTTGCAGGTGTGGGGCAGGAAGAGAAAGCTGGAATGCTTATTCGTGAAGAGCAGACTGTTCAAACTCTACGGGACAGTTGGGGCTAGGAAAATGCAGGCAGAGTTTTGGAGCAGTCTGTGACGCTGGACCACCTAGTCTAGGGCTAGCCACTTTGAAGCTGTCTAGAATGCAGATTTTAAGGGAACACCTGGAGCTAGCAGTCTGTAGTTGATCTGAAATCTGCTGGACAGATGTCAAGGGAGGAAAGGGAGTTAAAGATTTTAGGGAAATTCTTTTTTTTTTTTTTTTTTTGGTTTTTCGAGACAGGGTTTCTCTGTGTAGCTCGGGCTGTTCTGGAACTCACTCTGTAGACCAGGCTGGCCTCGAACTCAGAAATCTGCCTGCCTCTGCCTCCCAAGTGCTGGGATTAAAGGCGTGGGCCACCACCGCCCGGCATTTCTTTTTTTTTCTTTCTTTTCTTTCTTTCTTTCTTTCTTTCTTTCTTTCTTTCTTTCTTTCTTTCTTTCTTTCTTTCCTTATCTAGGGTGTACTTTGAAACTTTCAGACCCAGGGTGTGGTCCTGGCAGTTGGGTGGGTGGGTGGGGGAGTCCCAAGACCAGAGTAGAGGGAGAAATCCCATCCTCAGGAATAGGAAGTAGGCAGGCAAACGTAGGCTGTTGGTTGACTGGAGTGCTTATCTGGAGTTTGTTTGACCTGTGAGAGTTGGAGCCAAGTGGATTCCCTGAAGCTTTTAATTTTTTTTTTACGTTTACAAAAAGAGATAAATAAGTGTTAGCTATTTTAGCATTACCACCATTTGTAATCTGTACTGAAATGCACATTGTAGAAAGAGCAGTAGATTCATGCCTTTGAGTTGTAGTAAAAGTTTGGGGACTCAAAAGTGATTGGGGGATTAAAAGTACGACCACTCTTTCCTCTGTCCAGATGAGGGTGAATATAGATTGGACAGGTGCTTTAAACACACCGAGAAGCTCTTTAAGTCTATATTTAGAAGACAGCCAAAGGAAATGTAAAACCTTGCGAGCCTGTGGTTATGATAGTATGCTTTACCAGAGCCACATTAATAGCTTGTCCACTGATTAATGTTAAAACTGAACTTGTGAAGTCTTAATTAATTATTTTAAATGCAGGAGTACTCTCTGTGCATATACACCTGCATGCCAGAAGAGGGCATCAGATCCCTTTAGATGGTTGCTGGGAACTGTACTTGCTGGAAGAACAGCCTGTGTTTTTTTTTTGCTGAGCCATCTGGTGAAATCTTAATATAACAATAGCATAGAGAGGAAAAGAAATTTGAAGCATTTTTCATTTTTTATATACCTTAAATCATTTTGTTATACCTTTACAGATTGTATTTACACAACTTAACCTAGAATTTCTAACCTACATAAGCTTTAATTTTTTTTATCTAATTATTTACCATGAGATAAAGTGGTTGATAATTGAGGACAATTACCTTAAAGCAAGTAGCTTTAAATAGAGGAAGAGTAAAAAGTTACTTTGTGAACTTATCTCTTTTTAGAATCAGATAGCAAAATAAACTGTTTGCCTGTCACAGCTGGAGGCTTAAAAGCTCTAGGAAAGCCTGAGGCTTAATATTTGCATATGAAGAGAACTGAGAAGCCAGCGGAACTCTTGAGGGGGAGGAGCTGAGTGTTTGCTGTTTTTAAACCTACAAGTTAGTCAATCAATACCCTCAGAGATCTGAGAAGGATAAATTCTAGCTGGAAGTAAAATCCAAATGCTCTTTGTTATCTGTTAAAAAGTCAAAGACATTACCATTACCGGCTTACCTCCGAGTTCTGTAATCTTGATAGTTTCCTCGGAGTCATACGGAGCTGCATGAACTTTGGCTGTCCCAAGTCGAAGAGATTTGTTCTGTAGAGGAGCTTGGGAAAACTGACCTTACTTTTTGATCAGGCAAAGTAGAGCGATCCACTCCAAAATGTTCATAGTTTGTGTATGGCCCTGGCAGCACTTGAGACTTGGGGCAGGTTTCCCCGGGGAATCCAGGTGGAGTCACCATGCCCCATCTGTGTTCTCTAGAAACCATGGGATTCCCACTAGGAAGAGGCATGTCTATTATGGAAAGCTTAAATTTTGTTTTGTTTTCAAGACAGGGTTTCTCTGTGTAGTCCTGGCTGTCTTGGAACTAGCTCTGTAGACCAGACTGGCCAGGAACTCAGAAATCTGCCAGCCTCTGCCTCTCTAGTGCTGTGATTAAAGGTGTGCTCCACCATCATCTGGTTTTCTTTTTCTAAAGATGACCAGGCCAGCCCAGTCAGTCAACAGGTCCTGCAGCACAGGAGTGAGGATTAAAAAGAAAAAAGACAATTAGACCATATTGTAGCATGACCCCAGTGAATTCTGAGACTGAAGGCGACTTTATATTTTCCCAATTTGCTTTTATATCATTTTTTTTTTCTTTTTCTTTTTTTGGTGTTTTGAGACAGGGTTTCTCTGTATAGCCTTGGCTGTCCTGGAACTCACTTGGTAGACCAGGCTGGCCTCGAACTCAGAAATCCACCTGCCTCTGCCTCCCAAGTGCTGGGATTAAAGGCGTGCGCCACCACCGCCCAGCCTTTTTTATATCATTTTAATTACATGCAAGTAATTAGGTCAGTTTTAGGTTGAGGAACTAGCAGTACAATAAATGCAAATAGTCAAGGAACAAGCAAGGCAATAAGCAAAGTCCCGAAATCACTCCCATGATCACTATTTCTTTTTTTTTTTTTTTTTTTTTTTTTTTTTTTGGTTTTTTCGAGACAGGGTTTCTCTGTGTAGCTCGGGCTGTCCTGGAACTCACTCTGTAGACCAGGCTGGCCTCGAACTCAGAAATCCGCCTGCCTCTGCCTCCCAAGTGCTAGATTAAAGGCGTGCGCCACCACCGCCCGGCATGATCACTATTTCTAAGGGCTTATCAGGATGACCAAAATATTTGAGCTTATTCCCCGTCCTAGCCCAAGTCATTTTCTGAAGCCTACTTCTTTGTTCTAGCCTAAAATTTAGATTCCTGACTAAAATTACTTCTCTGTTTTAGCCTAAAATTAGATTCCTGCGTGAACTTACTTCCTTGTCATGGCCCAATGTCAAATTCCTGCCTAAAGCCCATTTCCTTGTCCTGGGCCAATGTCAGATTCCTGCCAAGCAGCTCCCAACGTTCTCCACATAAAGACAATTTATTTCTTGTCTTTTATATTTTGTATGCATATGGGTGTTGGGTCTGCATGTGTGTTGCCTAATGAGTGCCTCCAACGGTCATCAGAGGGGGTCAAATCTCCTGCAATCGGAGTTACAGGTTGTTGTTAATGTCTAAATGAAAACCCCAAACTACCCCAAAGGACAGGTCCACTGACTTGGTCCAAAACAATGACAGGTGGATACTTTCAGCATTCCTCAGGAACCTGTGAGACTGGTTTCTGTCTGCCTGGAAGAGCTACTTCCTTGTCTCCCCTTCCTCTAGTGATGAGGCTTCTGACTCCCTATTGACATGTACCAATGCTAGCTAATGCTAGCCAATGAGGGGAAAGGGCATGGTATACCAGGTATGAACTGGCGGATGCTGGAGAACACGTATTTAGGAGACAAGGTCTGCTTTGTATGTAAAGTATGCACCTCATCTCTTTGTTCTAGGGTGTGAACCCAACACCCTTGCTTCTTAAAATTCTGTCTTACGTTGTTTGATTCCTTCTTTGTTGAGACTCTATCATTTATTTCAATTTTGTTCATACTTGTACCCTGAGATGATTTATAATGTATGTTTTCATTTTTGTTGTTGTTGTTTGTTTTTTTTTTTTTTCGAGACAGGGTTTCTCTGTATAGTCCTGGCTGTCCTGGAACTCACTCTGTAGACCAGGCTGGCCTCAAACTCAGAAATCCGCCTGCCTCTGCCTCCCAAGTGCTGGGATTAAAGGCATGTGCCACCACTGCCCGGCTATGTTTTCATATTTTAAAATAATTCTATGTAATTTTGGTATTCATATATATTGTATTTTTCCACTCAATTTGTGGTCTTTCTGGTTTATAGTAAGATACTATGGTCTCTTTTATTATCATTGCTTTAAAGAGGATAAAATATTGATTTTTATGACATTTTTTCTCACATAACTATCACCGCCCCTCATAACTTCTGCCCTGTCTGGTTCCCTTTCTTCTGTCAAACCCTCCCCCTCCTGCTTTCATGTTGTTACACCTACACACACACACACACACACACACACACACACACACACACACACATGCACGCCTTAAGATTGTCAAGGCCTTAACAGTCATTTTATTTTAAAGACAATGAGCAGGACTACAAAACAACCAGGCATTCAAAGAACAGCCAGAATGCAAAACAAAAAGCTTCCCAAACAAAAACAAACAAACAAACACAAGCAAAAAAGCCCACAAGTCAGTAATAGCATAATCCCAATACAGGACCATGAGAATGAAACATGAAACCTGAGTGATCGCACACACTTCTAATCCCAGCACTCAGGAAGGTGGATCTTTGTGTTCCAGGCTAGCCTGGTCTACAGAGTGAGTTCCAGGACAGCCAGGACTGCATAGAGAAACCCTGTCTTGAAAAACAAACAAACAACCCCCCCCCAAAAAAAAAACAAAAAGAAAGGAACATAAGACAGATATTTTAATTAAGAAATATGGAGCAGGTGACATGTCCAGCCTAATAGGCAGTGGGAGGGTGTGAGGTGGGGCGCATGCTCCATGCTAGGGCATTTACTGCATTTATAATTGGGCTTATGAGAGTCAAAGACCCTCTATCTTATGGCTATTGGATGACCAGCAAGGTGAGGTTAATATGGACTCTGCTACTGGGCTGGGAGCTTGTGCAGATCAACAGTCTCTACTCTGAAGCATGGGGGTGTAGTTCAGTTGGTAGAGTGCTAGCCTGCTGGGCACAAAGGCCAGGGTTTGAGCTCCAGAACCACATGAAAACTGGGTGTGGTAGCACATTCCTGTAATCCCAGCAAGTACGAGGTAGAGGCAAAAAGAACTGAAGTTCAGGGTTGTCCTCGGCAAGCTTGAGGCCAGCGTGAGCAGCAAGAAACCCTATCAAAAAAAAAAAAATGTTGGGGAGCCAGCCATATGGCTCATAAATAAAGGTGTTTGCTGCCAAGCCTGACAATATGAGTTCAAACCCTGGGACCCACACAGTGGCAGGGGAGAGCCAATTCCCTTTGTCCCCTAACTTCCCACGTGTCTTGTGGTATTCACTCTGCAAACACAATAAACAGATATTTATTAGCTAGTACACCTGTAGAATGGAGTAGCAAATACAACAGCCTTAAATGAACATATAACTCTAAAACGGACCAAATGGACTCTAAGGGGCTAGAGAGATGACTCAGTGGTTATGAGCATTAGCTGTTCTTCCAGAGGACCCAAGTTCAATTCCTTGCACTCACATAGTGGCTCACAGGTAGTTCCAGGGGATCTGATGCCTTCTTCTGGCTTCTGTAAGCAATATGCACCCATGTGGTATGCAGATACACATGAAAGCAAAGCACTAATACATATGAAAATTTTAAAAATTAATGAATCAGATTACTTCCTTTACAGAATATCCAAATTTAAACCATGAGGTAGCTACTACTGCTCACAACTAACCAGAGTTGTCATCATCAGCTGTTCTGGCTCAAACTCCTCTCCAGGCTGACTGATTTAATCTGGGTTCTTTCAGCTTCTGACTGAACTGCTCTGCTTGGCCTCATAGTAACTCTGGCAATCTGTTCTAATCTTCTGGCTCCTTCTCTGGCTCATTCTGTCTTCACCTGTGTCTAGCTTGTTCTCTCTGCAACCTGTCTCTGTACAACTCTCCCAGTAAAAAACTGCCTCCTTTCTCCTTCTCTCTGCATTGTCCCTTAAGTAGCTTCTCTTTCCTCTCTCTTCTCCTGAAAGTTGGCATATCCTATTCTGTCAAATCTTTCTCTGATTCATTGTAGGGGTCCATGATTCACCAAAGACTCAAATACCCCAGACTCAAATAATATGCAAAAGTAAAGAACATTTATTCTGCAGAATAAATCCCAGTATGCAGGGATCTCCACCCACCAAATGGAGATGCTGAGTGAACTTTTAAAGCCTGTTAGGGGAATTCCAAGGAGGAGTGGGTAGCCCTTTACCTTTCTCTACCTTGATTGGTTGGTTCTATTTCCAGGGGTATGGGTGTCCCCAGGATTGGCTAGGGCTCTGGGAGTTTTAGGGAGTTCCCAGAACCATTGCTGATTAACTTATTCTTGGCTCATGCTAGATGATGGAGCAGCTGCTGGCAGCTCCTGATAGGCTGTTTGTGAGGAGTGGTTTTTTCCTAGAATTAACTTGTTTTGAACTTCTTCAGTTCTGGGAAACAGAAACTCAGGTCTGGTCTCCCAAACTGCCAGTTTGCAACCTGTCTTGGAGTCAGTCTAGCTCTCTCTGACTCAGTTCTCTCATCATTACTGTGTCTGTCACTCAACTAGACATCACTTTCAAACATGGCTGCTTCCTTCTACAAACTAACTTTACCTTCATTGTTTGGTATTAAAGGTGTGTAGTAAGGGTGTGCCAGTATTCTAGCCAGAGGGATTAAAGGTGTGTGTTAAGGGTTGAGCCACAACTGGAAGGAGGGTTTTTCAGTAAAATACAATCTAGGAGCTCAAAGTGTGATCAAATAGCCTGCAACAGTAAAAAAGCTGATTGCCAGGTACCAACAGGAATTGAGACTATCTAGTAAACTAGTATACACACACAGACACAGACACACACCCACACAAATATAATGATATATTAGTAAAATTCTGGCATAGTACAAAGACATGGATGTGTCTATGTTTCTGGTGTAGCATTCATGACAGTTTCTACATGAAAGGAAAGTCTGTATAGTAATTTTTCAAGAAGAAAATGATTCTGGGTGAAATGTAGAAAATATTGAAGAGGATCAAGATGGTGATTATGTATGTAAAACCAAAGGAATATTGCTCACATAAATGGTTTTATGGGTCAATGAAGTGGCTCAACAGGTTAAAAGTATTTGCTGTACAAACCTGGCATCCTGACTTCAATTCCTAGAATCCACACAAAAGTAGAAGAGAGAAGAGACTCTACAAAGATGTCCTGACCTCCCCATGAGCTCTATGGCACTTGCATCCATTCAGCCATAAACACACACACACACACACACAATTTTCAATGGTTTGTGCACACACATACCATATTATATCATTCTATTTTGAAATATCTATATGTAGACATGTAAATAAGCAAACTTGTTTTAAAAAATTGAGGACTGATAATATGAGATGGTGGCTGTGGAAAATGGAAACTTTCTCACACTGCTCTTTACATTGTAATGCATACAACTTAGGGCAGAAAAAGTCTAATACTTAAGAAAGCTGAAAAAACTTCTACATCAATCAGAGCCCAAGCAGAACAAAGAAACCGTATCATTTTGTTGTTTGTGTTGTTGTTTTTCAAGACAGGGTTTCTCTGTAGCCCTGGCTGTCCTGAAACTCACTCTGTGATCAGGCTAGCCTGGAACTCAGAAATCCGCCTGCTTCTGCCTCCCAAGTGCTGGGACTAAAGGCGTGTGCCACCACTACCCAGCTCGTATCAGTTATTTTAACACAGAGAATCATTTCTTTTCTTTCTTTTTTTTTTTGTTTTGTTTTTACAGGTTTATTGAAAATATGGCATAACAGATTAAACGGCTCCACGTGGTGTTTTAACATTTCATCCCAACTGTAGGCTGAGTGACCTGAAGGTTAGAGAGACTGCCAAAGTCCAGAAGCTTCAGCATTTCCTTGGTGTCAGGATCTACCTCAATGATCTCCTGGTCTAGGGCTGAGACCTCAGGAACATAATTATCTCTCCTCTCTCTCTCTTCTTCCTGCAACTTGATAGAGATCCCTCTCACAGGACCTCTCTGAATCCGCTTCATCAGATGCGTGACATAGCCGGCTATCTTGTTCCGAAGTTTCTTGCTGGGGATAATGGCGATCTCTTCGCACAACGCGCTTGTTGGTGTGGAAGTCATTTCCCAGACGCGTGTGTATACTTCTCGATGATGACCCTGGCCGCCTTCTTCACAGTCTTGGTGCGAACACGGCCCATGTTGGCGGGTCTCGGCAAAAAGAGGCCAGAGAATCATTTCAAATGATTTACTAGCTATGAAATTGTTAACCATACAGACACACTGCAGAGAACAGAGTGTCCAGGGCACTTAGAACATTAGCCTATGTTGAAGCCCTGGTGGGCAAGAGTATATTAGAGATGTGTGCCCGTGTGCCCCTTTCCTTCTGCTTTGAAAACAAGGATCCTAAAACAATGGATCCCCAAGAACCTCATGCTGAGAGAATGTTAAGACTAAAAGGCACTGACACCCAAATGCCAAAGGAGGAACTTGCCTTTGGGGAAGAGATTTCACCAAGTTCTGAGAGCTTATGTCACAGCTAACACATGCATATCTTCTGACTTTTCTTTCTTTTCTTTTCTCTTTTTTCTTCTTCTTCTTCTTTTTTTTTTTTTTTAACAAAACTATAGCAATGCTACAGGAAAGGTAGAGAGAAACTAGGGGTCTTTCCTGTTATGTGATTTGCTCAAACATTGAATAAATCTGTTTCCTTACAGTTCTTGAAGTGAAAACTTCTGGTTTGTTTGGAAAGTCAGTTATGTCAAATGGTTTACTGGGGCACACAGGTGAAATAGACATGGAAAAGAATGTTTTCCTAAAGCAGACACAGGTAAAAGGATGTTTTGCTATAGCAGACACTTGAAAGGACCCATGATGAAGGAATATAAATATGACCCCACGACACTGGAAGACAGCACTGAGCATTGGTTTGCTCCACCTTGCTATTCTTTGCTAAAGACACACATGTATTAGTTCACCTTACATAATAGCATTGTTGAGCTCTGCTTGTGGTAACATGGCCATTGAGAGAAACTTGCCGAAGAACTGCTCATGAGGTTCTTGAGGCTACTTGCTGCTTCAGCAGCCTCGGGCCAGTTGGTGAGCCTTGTGGTTCACCACAACTACAGCTGCTGATTTGTGCATGTATGCTTGCCAAGAAGACTGTACTACAACTGCTGGTTTATGTGTGGTGTCTGCCTGCCTAGAGGACTGAATTGCATCTGCTAATTCATATTTGGTGTTTGCTACAGAAGTGAATGACAGAGAAGATTGAGCTCGCCCTCAAAGAACTGTTGCTAAAAAGGTCCACTTCCCCCATATCCCAATAACTTTTCTCTTCCACCACCTCTGCTGAGTGGTGAACTAGAGGAGAGATTGGACATTTATTAAAAGTAGGTTGCCAGAGCTCCCAGGGTCTAAACCACCAGCCTAGGAGCACATAGGGAGGGACCATGGCCCCAGCTGTATACGTAGGGGAGAATTACATTGTCAGGTGAGGAAGTCCTTGGTCCAGTGAAGGCTGGATGCCCCAGTGTGGGGGAAATCGTGGGTGGGGAGTTGGGGGCATATCCTCATACAATCAGGAGGAGGGGGATGGGATAGGGGGTTCCTGGGTTGGGGGAAAATGGGGAAAGGGGATTACATCTGAAACGTAAATAAAACATCCAATAAAAAATTTTCAAAAAAAAAGTAGGTTGCAAAAGAATTATGCCTACAGGCTCTAGTTTCTTTTTAAATACATGTAAACCAAGGCATCAGGTTTAAGGGCCAAACACCTTAGTAGCACTTTGTTCTTTTTGTAGTTTTATTGAAGGGGCAAAATCTACCATCCTTGCCGGGCGGTGGTGGCGCACGCCTTTAATCCCAGCACTTGGGAGGCAGAGGCAGGCGGATTGGATTTCTGAGTTCGAGGCCAGCCTGGTCTACAGAGTGAATTCCAGGACAGCCCGAGCTACACAGAGAAACCCTGTCTCGAAAAACCAAAAAAAAAAAAAAAAAAAAAAAATCTACCATCCTTTAAAGATGACACCAGCCTTGGGCATAAAGGCAGAGAGCTCTACCCTTTGGGGCCAACCAAGGAGAAAATGTTTGATCTTAATATCACTTGGGTTAACCTTACATTCAGCTAAGAGTTGTTTTGGGTCACCTAGAATTCAGGATATTTCTAAAATAAAAATAATAACTACCTGCATTTATTGCCAGTTCACCTTCTTAATTTTCACTATCTTTAGACAAGAGAAAGAATTGCTTCTGCCTACATTTTGGTTTCATTGGCTTTGGAGCAGTTTAAAGCCCCTGCCTGTCACGGGTTCACCTTTAACCTTAAAATTCATTACAGAGTATGGATTGTCATCCCTCATTGAAAAGCCAATGCTAGTTGATGTTTTGTATACACATGGAAAGCCAGTGCTTGAAAATGAATGACAAATACCTTAGAGGTTTTTTTATTATAATCTCTATGAGTTCAAGTAAATCCTGGTCTATATCACGACTTTCAGACCAACCAGGGCTACATAGTAAGACCCTGTCTTAAAAAAAAAAAAAAAACAATTTTTTTAAATTCCTTAGCTACCAGGCAATTACTGACTAGTGACCATGACATTTTAACAGAGGGAGCCATCATGTTTCTAATGTCTGAAATGGTGCCTGGAAAGTAGATACTGCAGAGGACCTTTTCTTTCTCTTTCTTCCTGCCTAGCATCCCTTATCCATAGCAAAGGATGAAATCATAATTATTTAAAAGTAAAAGGAACATGCTTGTGATACTCAGTTATAGGAAGATCATGAGCTCTAGGCTAGCCTGGGCTAATAATGAAGATCCCATCTTTAATAAAAATAATAATTATTAGGGTATGGGAGGGGTCCCATGTGGCTAGGGCTTGAAGCTTTAAGGAGGTGACATCAATCAGCTGATCCTTATCTCAAGAAGTTGCAATACCACAACGCTGGTTGTTTCAGGATTGGATGTCTGATGAAACTGCCAACAGGACTCTGCTGTCCCTGTGTAGAAATGATGCTGGGAAGACATTTAGATAAACAAGGAGGTCATGAGAATGAGAAAAGATCAAATCCCTTCATCTTTAACCCAAAGCATTATATCTAGTATATTTTTCCCTTTAGAGACAGGGTTTCTCTGTGTAGCCTTGGCTGTCCTGGAACTCACTCTGTAGACCAGGCTGGCCTTGAACTAGAGATCCACCAGACTCTGTCTCCCACATGCTGGGATTAAAGGTCTGTTCCACTACCACCCAGCTATATCTAGCTTCTTATTAGCCAAATTCCAGCTGGGAGCAGCTGACAAGGCAGAATGTATTTCAAGAGGGGCACAAAGCACCCCAATCAGAAGGGGAGGCTTCAGTAAAGAAAGAATAGCTTAAAAATTTGCACAAGACCCTTTGTTTTCAACAAGACAGAGTAGGAGGGAAACTTCACTTAAAAAAAATACAACGTTAAAATTTTACCTACATGGACACCATTTCTGTAAAAATTTTAAAAAATTGTATTAACCTTGCAGGGTGCATACTTACCAAAATACCACAGTGATTCAAATTTAAAATGTTTATTTTTTTTTTTGGTTTTTTCGAGACGGGTTTTTTCTGTGTAGCCCCGGGTTTTTCCCGGAACTCATCTGTAACCGGTGGCCTCGAATAGAAATCCCCCCCCCCCCCT
>JAJTUV010004670.1:0-62714 GCA_021653895.1 Mastomys natalensis
TATGAGAGAGCTCTAAGGTATTGAGTCACAGGAGAAAGACGTTAAAGAGTACACGTTTACAAGTAAAATTTCAGAAGAAAAAGAGAAATGAAAGTAAATGGAGAGAAAAGGGGGGGGGGGGGGAAAAAAAAAAAAAAAAAAAAAAAAAAAAAAAAGGGGGGGGGGGGGGGGGAGAATACAAGTGAAAGAAAGAAAAAAGAAGAAGAAAGGGCTAACGAATGTCCCTTTCTTATACATCATTCAGAGTACATGAATAATGTTACAAATTCATCACAAGTTCACAAAAATTCAATCATAAATTGAAATAGAAGTTTACAACAGAAAATGATTACCATGCATATCCATTAGGAGTAATTATCTGACTAAACATCCACCCTTCTAGCTCCACAGGTTCATCGAAGGTTTAAAACTGTAACTTAAGAAATTAGTGAAGTTTTGTGTAGATTAAACCCCAGGCAATTTTTTCTCTTCTGTCCTGAGCACCTATAATAAATTTGAGTTCCCTTTAGTGACCCTCGTTGAATTGTTTTACAACCACATTGGAAGTGCTCTGAGCGGGACAAAGTCTGTTTCTATCTCAAGGCAGTTAATTGATGACCACCGGGAAAACGGGCAGAGTTCTCATAGCAGTATTGATTGTCAGAAAGGGACTTAATACCAAATTTTCCCACTATAAAAGAGCTAAATAATTTCATTGATATAATTTTAGGAATTCTTATAGGATCATCATTAAGACTTAAGACTTCATCTATTTTCTAATAAGCATCACTATGAACGGGACATCTTCATGGGTCTGCAGAGATCTGCTCCCCAAAGGGGTGTGCTATTGCTTAGTGATTTTTTACATATGTTTAATAATAATAGTAAAAAATAGGAAAAGCATATTAATAGCCAGAATTTTTTCCTAAATTAAGTCCACAAGCCTTGCTGAATGTGGCACACTTGTCACAGATTAAATCAGAGGCAAGCATTTCAGGATGATCACCTGCTAATTAGTACTTTCCATTATGGGCTCCCAACAAATGATTTTTGTGAGGTGGGAAGAGAGGTCATCCTTAGAAAACTGGCGACTGTGGAGTACTGTGGGGATTAGTTCGTGTGCAATGAGGAGGGGAGTCTGAACATCAGACAACAGTGGAAGCTAATCCTCCAGCACACTTGGAGCTATGAAAAGGAAGACTTAAATAAGCAAGTGGTTCGAAAAGGGAAAAGAATAGGAACACTCTGTGGTCTTCATTTGAGTCTTTAACATTTTACTTATGCTTATCCCCTGTGGGAAAAAACTAATTGTTAAACACACCTTTCTTTTGAATTTTCTGACTAGCACAAAACATGGTGGACAGCGAAGAACAAATTAACCATGTTTTGGAAGCAGATTGTGTCTGCAGTAATTCACAAGTTAGTTTAAATAGCTTTTTCTAAACTTTCTGATCATTAATTAATCTGTTTAGAAATATAAAAAGAAAGACCAAGATCTACAGTGAAATTCCATACTTTGTTATGAAATCACCCCGTATTCCTGCCATTCTCATTAAACCACAACCACAAAGGAATTCATACTTTTCCAGGGTTTGACTAATAAATTCCAAAATTTATTGGGCCCCTTTAAATTAATAAATTCACTGGTACTTTCTTTGCCCCCCTTAAAGGGCCAAAAAATTTTTGGGTGGGGTTGGGCATAAAATACACCCCAAAAAATGGCTGAAGGAGGTGCCCCCGGGAAAACCAAATATCAATTTTTTTTAAAGGGGCTTAAAAGAGTTTTCCACTCTTACAACCCCGAGAGGGTTAGGTTCCCCTGGAAACCCTAGAGTGAGCAAAACCCCGCTCCCAAAAAAGGGAGAAGCCCCCAAAAAAAGAACCCGAAACCCAAACCCAAAAGTCCCTCCTGAGCTTATGGACCCATTTTTAAAAATTTAGGATTCACAGGTTTTCCAAGGCCTTTGGGATCCCCTACCATCCTACTGGGGTCCCTGGGGAGTTTTTAAAAAACAGGGGGTCATACCCCCAAAACCTTTCACACTAAAGGGCCCGGAACTTGGGGGAAATCAAAAAGGTAGATATTTAAGAAGTGATAGCAATGGACAAAGACCACAATCGAATTTTCCCCATGACTTACTCATAGGTGCCAAAATTTGTCTGTTTTTAAATGAGAAAGGGGTGAATGTGGGTTTAATATTTTTAAAGAAAACATAAACTTTACAAAATTGATATTCACCCCGGGTAAAGAAATCCTTTATACTGCCAAAAAAACAAGGGGGGTTTTTCATTGGAAAAAAAGGAATTGTGAAAACACATGTCCCAAAACCATTGAAACAATTCACCCCCCAAGCATTTTGGCACAATAAGAAAAAAAAATATTTCCCAACATAAAAATTTAAAAGGGGCAGGAGAAAAAATTTTTGCTTCTGGTAAAAAGGGCACCTGGGGGAAATTTTGGAAATGCATTAAAGTGAATGGAGGCCATGGGGAGGTTTTTCATAGAGAGGGAAACTCCCTCAAGCAAAATTTTTTATCCTTTGAAACATTGATACTAACAAAGATTTACTACCCATGGGGAAGGCCCAAAAAAACTCTCCCCATCCAAACAAATTTACTTGTAATGAAGCAGAGCTAAAAACTCTAGCTTTGAAAGGGGAAGTTGCCAGGGGGTTTTCCCCCGAGTCAAAAGAAAAGACCCCAGGAAAAGGGGACCTCAGAAACTGGGCCTTTTGGGGGGATAAACTGTCAGCAGTAAGCCAAGGCAGTTTTCCCCTTTAAATCACCAACCGTCCCTTTGTACCCAGGAGAAACCTAGAATCTTCTGTTAAAGTCCCCCAAAATGCCTGTGGGGTTTCTCCCTTAAGCCCCTGCTGGGGGTTTATAAAAAACCCTTTTTTCCATGCTGCTCAGGATATTTCGGAGAGACCCAAAAGAAAAACAAGCAGGACCAACAGGGAGAAGGCCTTTGATAAAACCCGGAAAAAAGGGGAAAGGGCCCTGGGGGAAAAACCCCGTGAGTCCTGGGCCCGTGGTTGGGGGAGTTTTTTGAAGGGGGGGGAACTTTTAGCAATCCTTTTCAGGAGAAGTGGGTTTTAATTGGAGGGCCCCCGGGCATTCCCCAATGGCAACCCAGAGTCAAGAATTTTTTGATGAAAAATTTGATAAGATCTGGGAAATGGGCAAACCGCTGATGCTTTGCTGAGGGGATCTTGGGTTTCATTTCCCAATGGAAAAAGGGTGCCAGGAGGGAAATTTTTTTGAAATAACAAGGCTTATTCTCGGGTAGAGTGGGTAAAAAACATTTTTATCCCCAATAGATTCCTGTAGGTTTTAAAAGAGTAAAGTGATGCCAAAACACAGAGGGGTAAATTTCCCCTGGGCATATATCAAGGACTCAGAAAACTTTGGCCTTTAAAAACATGAAAGTGGGGGAAAACACAGTCTGGGGTAAGTGTATAAGGGATGTGATCCCCCATCAGGGATTTTGAACATGGAACAGTGGGGTTTTGGGGATGTTTTGGGGCTGTTTCTTTTTTGATGAACTTTTTTTTGCTAAGCACTACAACAAAATTTTCCAAAAATAAAGCTGACCAAAGCCCTCCCAAAAATTTTTTTCTGACGGGGAAAGCCCTTTTACATTTTTATTGGGTTAGTGGAATTTTCCCGAGGGGGGCAGCCAAAAATTACGTGTGGGTGATTTTTTAGAAAGGGGCATACGTGAGGGGCCCCGCTTGAAGAAAACCCCTTTCCTGGGTTTTTTTCAGCAATTCCCTGGGAAATCTAGAAAATTCCCTCTTTTTCAGGATTTCTGGTTGGGACTAAGCATGGGGTTTCCCCTTTTCCCCGTCCTATTTTCTTACAAAGCTTTTTTTGTGTTTTACCCCCCTAAAGGGTCTTTTGGGAAAGAATCCCCCCAAGCCTACACCATTTTAGTAAGGGATGAGCAAGACTGAAGAGGTTTGGAGAAAAGGCCCCCTCCAAAAAAGGGGGAAAAACTTGAGATGAAAGAATAAGGGGGAGAGAAAGGAAAATTCGGTTTTTCCTTTCAAAATTATACTTGGGAAAAAAGGATCTAACGACAGGTAGTCATTAAAAACCCCAATTTTTCCCTGAAATATCTTTTGGGCCCCCTCTGTTTACCCCAGATTTCCTCATACCTTAGGAAGGGCTACAACCCCCCCCTGTCCCCCACATCCAAAAATCCCTTTTGAATTTATTTTAATTTTTGACACAGAACTTGAATTCCGCCAGGGGTGAGATTTGGGGGTCCCGGGTATTTGATTACTCCCAAAAGAAATTTGAGGGTGTTTGGGAAAATCACAGTGTGGGAAAAAAAAGCAAAAAGTAAAAGGGGGAAACTCTCATCATTTCATTTAAGAAATCGACTGGGGTTTTGGGTTTTTGGGAGATCTAGCTGCTGTGTTTTCGGCAAAAAAATTTTTTTTAATTGAAACCCGGAGGGTCTTTGTGTCCATTTTGGGCCTGCAATAGGCTGGGACTGGTTCTGCATTTCTGGGCCCCTGAGTGTGACGGATTAACTGCAAGTCTTCCCCGCTTTTCTCTCAATTTTTGTTCATTTTTTAAAAATCTGAGGGTAAAAGCCACATCACTGTAGTTTTTTTGGGATTCTTAAATTTGGGTTTTTGGGGGTGTGTAAGTTTTGTTGTGTGTGGTGTGTGTGTGTTGTGTTTTGTGTTCCCCCCTTAAGTACCCCGGGAATTTTGTGGGAGGGGCTGGGGGGTTTAGGATTTTCCTGACTCACTTTCCCGGTAATGATGTGGGGAGGCCATGGAGCCTCACTTGTACAGCACCCGCGGGGAGTGCAGTGCCACCTCTGATGGGATTGGAAACTCCTGATATATTTAAAAAAACCCTTTTTTTGTAAATACTGATAATTTCCCTTTGGGGTTTAGTAGCAAAAAAAACCAAGGATTGAGAAAACCTTGTCTACAAAAAAAAAAATACATCACAATTTAAAGGGTTTGGGCCCCAGGCCCGGCCACAGGTTCCTGGAATGTTTTTGGAGAGCTAAATCTAGGCTTCTAACCCCCTGAGGGATATAAAGCAGGGCAGCTCCCTTTTTTTTTGGGTTTCCCCAAAATCTACAGGGCCCCTACCAAAAAGTAAAAAGTTTTTAAAAAGCAAACCCAAAAGGTTCCCTTTCAAAGGAGCCAGGAAAGGGCATATATTGGCTGGGGGGGCACCCCCCCGACTCAACTTAAAATTTAAAAGAATGCTTTAAACCATTTGTTTTAGGGGGGTTTTTTTTCTCCCTTGGGTAGCTCTCCCCCAGGATCAACTTTTAGACCATGATGCTTTAGAAAGCAACCGACCAGGTTATGACCCGAAACTCAAAAAATGCCCCAGGAGATCAGTGAGGCCTTTTGGGCAAGTAAAAGGGGCGACTAAAGAAAATCAACTTTACTGGTGATTTACTAACAGTGTCCCTTGCAAACCCGCACTAGGAAAAAAATGGTTTTTTGCGCATCATTTTTCTTTAAAAAGAAAAATGAGGGCTCTGGGTTTTATACTGTTTTTCCTCTCAACCCGGGAAACGCCCCCCTCAAAGAAAAAGGGTCTATGATTTTTACATCTTGGGACCCTATTTTGGGTCCAAATGTGATGATCTGTGGGGGCCCCTCCAATCATTGTCCCCCTTCCCCAAATAAGGGAATAAAAGATGTGCACCTTAAGGAGATATCAATCTAGCTTGAGTCCTGGGGGGTCTTAAAAAAAATGGGGTTTTTGATCTGGGTTTGCATGAGCCCCATAAAAAAAGATTGTGGTACCCCGTTTGGGGGCCCCCCTCTCCTCCCAAAAACAAAGGTTTTCCCCCTCTCTACCTAAAAGGGATATTCATGTTCCCCCTGGACCGAGAGCCACACATGGGGCCCCCTGTGGGGCCCTTTCAAAATACATGAGTACCTTTGGGCCGGGTTTTCAGAAGTCCCCTTGTCCTTTTGGGAATGTTGCCGTCCTTTTGGATTTGCCTTCTTCTATGTGATTTCCCCCTTTGGGTACCTTCTTTAGACTGGGGCCCCGTCTGGAATCAGGGGCCCCCTTTAAAGAGAAGGAATGATACTCGGAAAAAGTGGGAGAAGATGATGCGGCCCCGGGGAAACACCATTTCTTCTTTGTGGTTCAGCATCAGGAACAGGGCAGCTTTCCCGACAGAGTCCTTCATGTGAAGAACCCAATAAAAAATTCGTGGAAAGAGAAAAGGCAAACTGATAAGGGGGGGGGCAACTGGGATTGGAAGAGTGTTTTTTAAGGGAAAAAAAGAGGAGATGTGTTGGGGGCCAGCATGGGAAAATATACAAGTTATACCAGGGGAGCACAGCTGCAGCAGGGGAAAGCAGGGAAACATCAAGGGGGAGGTTTTCAAATCAAAGTCTAATTTATAAACATATTCAAACCAAGATTTAAACCCTTCTCCCCTTATCAGGCCAAATCTCCTGTGCCTTATCCATTTTTTCATTTTTGGATTTTACAAAATTTCCTTGGGCAGTTTTCCTCTTATGGCTCCCAACAAATGATTTGGTGAGGTGGCAAGAGAGGTCATCCTTAGACACTGGCGGGCTGTGGAGTACTGTGGGGATTAGTTCTGTGTGCAAAGAGGAGGAGGTTGAACACGACAAAAAGTGGAAGTAATCCTCCAGCACAAATTGGAGCCCATGAAAAAGGGAAAACTTAAATAAAACAAGTGGTTTAGAAAGGAACAGAATAGGGAAAAACTTTTGTGGTCTTCATTTGGGGTTTCCCCTTTTAAAATTTTTACTTATGCTTTTCCCTGTTTTGGGAAAAAACTAATTTTTAAACACACTTTTCTTTTGAATTGCTGACTAGCACAAAACATGGTGGACAGCGAAGAAGCATTAACATGTTTGGAAGCAGATTGTGTCTGCAGTAATTCACAAGTTAGTTAAATAGCTTTTTCTAAACTTTCTGATCATTAATTAATCTGTTTTAGAAATATAAAATGAAAGACCAAGACTCTACAGTGAAATTCATACTTTTGTTTATTGAAATCACCCTGTTATTCCTGCCATTCTCATTAAAACCACAACCACATAATGGAATTCATACTTTTCTAGGATTGACTAATATTCCAAATTCATTGCCCTTTAATTAATAAATTCACTGCTACTTCTTTGCATAATTGCCAGGTTTGATGGTTGTCATAGTGACACTATATGGCTGAAGGAGGTAGCCCAGGAAAACACTATCAATTTGGAAAGGACTTACATGAGTTTTCCACTCTTACACCTGAGAGATTAGGTCCCATTGTACCATAGAGTGAGCATACCCAGCTCAAGAAGGCAGAAGCCAAAGATGACAGATCCAAACAGAGTCCCTCCTGAGCTTATGGACCCATTTTAATTGAGGATTCACAGGTTCCAAGGCCTTTGCATCCCCTATCCATCCTACTGAGTCATGGGTAGTTATAAATACAGGATCATACCCCAAAGCCTACACACTCAGGCCTGGAACTGGGAACTCAGAAAGGTAGATATTCAAGAAGTGATAGCTAATGGACTACAGACCAGCAATCGAATTTCCCTATTGACTTTACTCATAGGTGCCTACTTTGTCTGGTTGTACTGGAGAAAGGGTGAATGTGGGATTTAATATTTGAGGAAGAGACATAAACTTTACAAGCTGATATTCACCCTGGATATGAAATCCTTATTATACTGCCAAGAACAAGGGAGTTTACATTGGAAAAAATGGAATTGTGAAAACACATGTCTAAATACATTGAAACAATGTCACCTCTCAAGGCATGTGCACAATAAGAAATTATAATACAACTAGCATAAAATTAAAGGAGCAGGAGAACAATTTTTGCTTCTGGTAAAAAGGGCAGCCTGGGGAATTGGACTGTATTACGTGATTGGAGGCCATGGATAGATTTATCATGGAGAGGAATCTCCCTCAAGCAATTTTTGATCCTAGAGCATTAGATACTAACAAAGATGAGCTACCCATGGCAAGGCCCAAACAAACTCTCCCCATCCAAAGCACTTGACTTGTAATGAAGCAGAGCTAAATCTCTAGCTTTGAAAGGAGAAGTTGCCAAGGGGTATCCCCTGAGTCAAAAGAGAGACTCCAGGAAAGGGCACCTCAGAAACTGGTCAATGTGGGGCAAGCTGGTCAGCAGGTAAGCCAAGGCAGTTCCCAATGAAATCACCAACAGTCGTTTGTATCCAGGAGAAACCTAGAATCTTCTGTGATGTCACCAACTGCCTGTGGGTTACTCCTTCAGAGCCTGCTGGGTTCATAAACAGTCATGTTGTCCATGCTGCTCAGGATATTTCGGAGAGACAATAGAACACAAGCAGAGACCAGACCTAGGCAGAAGGCATTTGATAAACCAGGAAGAAGGAGATGGCCATGGGGAAGACACAGTGAGTCCTGGCCAGTGGTTGGGGGAGTTTTGTGAAGGAGGGGGACTTGAGCAGATCCTTACAGGAGAAGTGCTTATTATCTGGAGCCTGGACATTCCTCAATGGCAGACCCAGAGTCAAGAATTTCTGATGATTAATTTGATAGAGATCTAGGAACTGACAAGCCTGCTGATGCTTTGCTGAGAGATCTGGATTTCATACTGAATGGAAAAGGATGCCAGGAGGAAGTTTTCTGAGAATAACAAAGGCTTATTCTCAGGATAGAGTGCTAAAGCATTTCATCCCCAATAGATTCCTGTAGGTTACATGAGTATGTGATGCCAAGAACACAGAGGGATATTCCCCTGTCATATATCAAGGTCTCAGATACTTTGGTCTTGAACACACATGATGTGGGCTGAATCACAGTCTGGGGTAAGTGTAGTAGTATGTGATCTCTCATCATGCATTTAAGAAGCATGGATAGTGTGGCTTGTGGGAGATGTTTGGTGCTGTTCTTTATGATGAATCTTTTTTGTGCTAAGCACTACAGACTACATTGTCAGATATAAGCTGACAATGCCCTCAATTTCTTCCTGACTGGGAAAGCTTATACATTTCAGGGTTAGTGGGAATGCAGTAGGGACTGAGCCATATATCTAGTGATGGTGATTTGGAGCAGGGACATACGTGAGGCGTCCAGCTTGAAGACAGCTTTCCTGCTCTTTCAGCAATTCACTGTGACTCTAGAATTCCCTCTTCTTCAGGATACTGGTTGGGACTAAGCATGGTTTTTCCTTTCCCTGTCTATTTTCTTTACATGCTTATTTGTGTTTATCCACCTAAAGGGTCTGTTGGGAAAGAATCCTCCCAAGCCTACACCATCAGTAAGCATGAGCAGAGACTGAAGAGGTTGGAGAAGCTCAAAAGGGATCTTGAGATGATGAATAAGGAGAGAGACGAACTTCGGTTTATCCTGGCACATTATACTGACAAGGATCTGAACGACAGGTAGTCATTATGCCCATTCTCCTCTGACTATCTTGGGCCCTCTCTGTTGACCCCAGATTTCCTCATACCTTAGGAGGCTACAACGCCTGCTGTCCTCACATCCAAAATCATTTTGATGATTCAATTTTAGACACAGAACTTGAAGTTCAGCCAGGAGTGAGATGGAGGTCACAGGCTATTTTGATTACTCCAAAAGTAAATCAGAGTCTGTGGCATGAATCACAGTGTGGAATTAATAGCAGTAGTGTGTGAGCTCTCATCATGCATTTTAAGAAGACTCGACTGGTTTTGCTTTGTGGGAGATGCTAGCTGCTGTGTTGTTCTGGTCAATTATTTTTGTAATTGACCTGGAGCTGCTTTGTGTCCATTTAGTCCTGTCAATAGCTGGAAGGATCTGGTTCTGCATGCTGCCGCTGAGTGTGACTGGATTAACTGCAAGTCATCCTGCTTTTCTCTCATTGTGTTCATTATACTCTGAGATAATGCCACATCACTGTAGTTATTTGGCATTCTGATTGTGTTTGTGTGTGTGTAAGTTGTGTGTGTGTGTGTGTGTGTTGTTGTGTGTGTTGTGTTCCACTTAAGATCCAGGGAATCTGTGTAGTGTGCTGGGGCCTGAGGATTTACCTGACTCACTTTTCAGGTAATGATAGTGATGAGGCCATGGAGCCTCACTTGTAGCAGCACAGCAGTGAGTGCAGTGCTCACCTCTGATGGGCATTGGAAACTCCTGATATATGTAATAAACCCTTTTTTCTGTAAATACTGATAATTTCCTTTGGGAATTTATGTAGCAATAGAACCAAGGATTGAGAAAACCTTGTCTACAAAAATAAAAAGATACATCACAAGTTTAAGTTGGACCCAGGCCTGTGCCACAGGTTCCTGGAATGTTCTTGGAGAGCTAATCTATTGCTTCTAGCCCCCTGAGGGATATAAAGCAGGTCAGCTCCTTTCTTTTAGTTTCCCAGATCTACAGGCCCCAGACCAAGAGTAACAAGTTTAATAAGCACCAAGAGGTTCCATTACAAAGGAGCCAGGATGTGGCATATATTGGCTGGGGTCATCCACGACTCAACTTAAATTTATGGAATGCTTGAATCCTTAGTTCAGGAGATTATTTGCTCCTTGGGCTATGCTCTCCCACAGGATCAACTTTGAGACCATGATGCTTGAGATGCAACATGACCAGGTGATGACTGATCTCAAGAAAATGCCTCAGGAGATCAGTGAGGCCTTGGACAAGTGCAAGGAGCTGACTAAAGAAAATCAACTTTACTGGTGAGTGACTAACAGTGTCATTGCACCAGCACTAGGACAAAATGTTTCTGCGCATCATTGTCTTTAAGAAGAAAGTGAGGGCTCTGGTTGTATACTGTTTGCCTCTCAACAGGAAGCTTGCCTCCCTCAAAGAAAGGCTCTATGATTTTTACATCTTGGACATATTTTGATCAAGTGTGATGAGTCTGTGAGCCCCTCCAATCATTGTCCTTCCCAACTAAGAGATATAAAAGATGTGCACCTTGATGGAGATATCAATCTAGCTTGAGTCTCTGGGGCTCTGAAAACAGATTGATAGATCTGGTTTGCATGAGACACATAGAAAGATTGTGTACCTGTTGGGCCTCCTCTCCTCTCCTAGAACAGGTTTGCCCACTCTCTACCTACAGGTAGTATTCTAGTTCCATGGACCGAGAGCCACACATGGGCCCCATGTGCTCTTCTGCTAGATACATGAGTACCTGTTGGTGTCAGGGTTTTCAGAAGTCCCTTGTCTTCTGTAATGTTGCTGTCTTCTGGATTTGACCTTCTTCTATGTGATGTTCCATGGCTACTCTGGTCTGTAGACTGGGTCTGTCTGGAGATCAGGGCCCATGATGAGAAGGAATGATACTCGGAGAAGTGGGAGGAAGATAGATGCGGCCTGGGAATCACCATTTCTTCTTTGTGGTTCAGCATCAGGAACAGTCAGCTCCTGACAGAGTCTCTTCATGTGAAGAACCAAGTAAAAATTCTGTGGAATGAGAACAGGCAGCTGATAAGGGAGCAGACTGCATTGGAAGAGTGTTTTAAGGAAACAAAGAGGAGATGTGTGGAGGCCAGCATGAAGATATACAAGTATACCAGGCAGCAGCAGCAGCAGCAGCAGGTAGGATGCATGAAGCATCAGGGGCAGGTTGCACTCATGTCTAATCATAAACATATTCAAGCCTAGATAACCATTCTCCACCTTATCTAGGCACTCTCCTGTGCCTTATCCAGTTTGTCAGTTCTGTGATCATTTACAAGAATTTCTTGTGCAGTTAGCCTCTTTCAAGAAACTGGGTGATTAGCAAGCAACCCCTCCTACTCAACTTCAAACTGCAGTTCATTAAGATGATAGGTTGAACACACATTACACACATACATGCCATTATTTTAGATGGGTTCTATGTGTGTGCCTCCTTTGTAGTAGCACAGAACATTGAGTGATGTGGTCAGAGCCTGTAGCTCAGTTGCTTTGGATTCCATGGCTCCAACTGTATTTGTAGGAGAGGATGGCCTTGTCAGACATAGGTGGGAGAGGAGGTCTTTTGTCCCATGAAGGCTGGGTGCCCCAGTGTGGGGAATTCAAGGGCAGGGTGATGGGTGGGTGTGCATCCTCATTGAAGAGAAGGAGGGTGGATGGGACAGGGGGATTTTATGTGGGGGGATAAAGAAAGAGGATATCATCTGAAATGTAATAAAATAGCCAATAAAAATTTATTTAGAAAAAAAGAGGTGGGTTAGGGGATTGTATCTTTTCTCTCCCTCTTCCCCTGCATTGCAAGATGGTCTCTTTCCCCTGCCTAGATCTTGGTTCACACTGACAGAGCCTGAGCAGCAGTTTGTCAGTCCCAATTTCCGTCTAAGTTGCTACAGTTCTTTCCTGGAGCTTACCTTCTGGAGCTGACAGGATGAACAGGGATGTGTGAAAGGCTTCTCTCAGGCTGAGGGTTAGTGTGAGAGATGTGATGCTGTAAGAGAAAGCTTCTCAAACTCTGTGAACCTAGTCTGTAAAAGTTACTCACTAAGTGTTTTTAGTCCCCAAAGCATGGATAGCAGAATCCTGGATTTCACTTGAAACATCAGCTTTTCTCAGTCTCATTCACTGGTTCTTCCAGCTTTGTGGTCTCCTTATTGTTTCCTGCTCACTTATGATTTCTCATATGTGTTGGGAGGAAGAGCATATGCATGTCTGTGCCAATATGATTATTGATGGGTGTGTTGAGAAGCCACTTAATTCCATGTGGATTTGATCAGTCTTTCTGCAACATCGTGAGGCCATTCCCTGCATCCCCAAGAGTCATAGAGCACCTGAGCTTGGATGGTTTTCTCAGCTTTTAAAAAGTGCTAGAAACTCAACTGTGAACTACACACTGTACGGTGTTAAAAAAAAAAAAAAAACCAAAACACCATATTTCTCCAATAGTCTAGGTATATTATATTGAGTAATAACATTTTAGCAATGTCTGAATCTCAGTTCATGAAAGATGAGAGCTACCTAGAAAACCATGTAGATGCTTTATGGGGAAGCTGCCAAGAATTGAAATGAATGCTTTGATTATTTCTCCAGTGCAGGAACCTGCCTGAGTTCCACTTGTCAATCCTTTATCTGCAAATACCCAGAGAAACTGTCTCACATGAAGTCCATGGGCAATCAGCAAGAGTGTGTTAAAGGAAAATATTCCCAATTCTAAGCACTGAGCTATAGATGATGATCATGAAGAAACAGAACATAACCCTGTTTGTCTATGGCTTTATAGGGCACACTCTCAAACACAGAAAATATTTGTGTTCACACAATGCAAGCATGGTATATTGCAGTAACCTGTTTAGTTTCCCAGTGATTGCTAATATAAAAATCCTTGAGTATATTTTCCAGGTATAAAAACATCAAATGTTGAATGCGATAGGTACATAGTGGCATAGGGTCTAGACAGCTCAGTCAGTGATATGCTTTCCTCTCTTAAACTGAACTTGGAATCAGGGTTCTTGGACTATTATCTAACCTGGGTTAGCAAGTTCCCAAGGCTGTGTAGAGTAGGCTTGATTCCCAGCTATGGATCACATGTTGGTGGTAGACTAGCTTCTTGTTCTTGTTCTTGTTCACTGTTTCAGATTTGTCCCCAAGCAAACAGCTTCTTCCAATAGGAGCTCCCTTTACCATATCCTGACTGACTTGGTGTCCAGAGCTATGAGCCCAGAATAATAAAAAGTCTCCAGAGTAGTATAGAAAGGTACAAATTTCTCCCCATAATGTGGCTGTATCAGGGATATTTTGAGTAAGATAAGGCTGACTAGTTGAAATGCCAAATGCTTGTTTGGATTATCTCACACTGAGCAATAGTCCATGGAAGGTGTTGGGAGAGACTTCTAACAGAGAGCAGCTATCATCTTTACAACCACCTCGAGCCATATTCCCTGACAAGAGACTTGTTTTCAACAGCCTACAACGTTGAGCACACTCTGATAAACGTCTTGTATTTCTCACATTTCTTATTTAGTTGCTTAGTGCCCCCAGCTGAAAGGTGCACGTGGTCTCCACACTGCTAGGCACAGGTGGTCTGCACACTGCTCGCTAGGCGCACCTGGCATCCACGCTGCAAGGCACATGAGGTAGTGCCTTCAGCTATGCTTGTCCACAAGGGCAAGGCATGTGGTAAAGGGTATAAATACCCAGGATTTCCTTTCAATGAATGAGACTTGATGAGACTCTGTCTTGTCTCCATTCTCTTGCCCCTCTACCCCCACTCTCTCTCTTGCTAGACCCTGACCAGCAGAACAGAGCAGCAGCTCCGGGCTGGTTCAAAGTGGCCCCCAAAGTGGGGCAGTTCCTGACCAGAACTGAACAGACCGGGTCGTTACAGAAGGTCTGCACCAAATGGTACATTTTCACTCTTTAGCTGATGGACATCTGGATAGTTTTTCCTTCAGGGTTGCTCTGCAGACCACTACAATCCTGATGTGCCCTAGTTGCTCTGTGTACAGCTACTATTGTTCTGAAATTGCTGATAAAAGGGGACTTCTTTTCCAACTTCTGAACATGGCTTCTCACAGACCTACCCGATTTCACACTACAGACCTGTCTGAAGGTCCTCATTACTCCCAACCCCCACTGAGGGTGATTTTTATCTCAGAGAAAAGAATTTTGAACAACAGCAGTTCGCAGAATGCTACACAGATAACATAGGGTGAGTGCTTTAGATTACAATGACCCTCAAGGGGCTCCTGAAACAGCCCTGTTCTTGCACCACAGCTCTGGGACTTCTGCTGGATGCAGATACAGCTCCAAGCAATTCAATCTCTCAAGGAATAAAATCCAAGACAAACTTGAAGGCAAACTTTTACTGAGCAGAGGTAGCTGGAAAGGAAATGGTAGCAGGCAATGAGGAAAACTACCTGGAATGCTAAAAGACACAGTGAGCCACCTGATATTCCAGTGGACCTTGACAATTCACCAAGAGCAGAAAAGGGACATAAACACATGGATTTTATACAGCAACCTCCCCCTTACCCCCATGGACCATATTCCTTTGATTTGTTCCAAAACACTTCAATGCAAATCAATCGTTTTACCCCTAATTATTTGAAAATCTGACTTTACAAGAGGTTTTTGTGTCCTTTTTCTCTTGGGAGCTAGGTGGAGATGCAGAAAAATTGAACTGCTATTTTTAATGTTTCATGGAAGCAAACTGAAATCTCAGAGTGCTTTTCTCATTAAACTTGGCATCTAGAGACACATAAAGTTGCATGTCTGAACAAACACTCACACATACACACCACATACACACATACCCAAACAGTTTTATATACACGCACCCATACCACAAACACTTGCAAAATCTCCTTGCATTACACAAACACAAAACATTAGTATAAACATACTCATCCACAACTGGTCCAAACACACACACTCAGATACACAAACATCCATACCACATACCACACACACACACACACACACACACACACACACACACACACACACAAACGCCAATGTAAATTTCGCTTTTGGCCAGCACATTTCCTATTGCATGAGCAAGTAGTGGGACCAATGTTGTGTACAAGCCTCTTAGACTCAGGCAAGCTTTGTGGCCCTGGCCTGTACTTATTTCCTCTTTAGGAACCTTTTCAATGCAGATGCCTGCTGGTCCTCCAAGTAAGTTACAAGCTCTGCACAGATAACCTGCGCAACATAACATCAAATTCCCAAGAGCTTTCTAAGAAATGTCTCCAAGAAGCCCCATGTTGACTCATCAGAGTTCCCTCACTAAACCTACACTGGTTCCATCATAGAAGACCTTGGTAGCATCAGAGGAAGACAGTGACTTGTGGTCATTACCCAGGAACTTTACAACACATTACAGTTCATGTGATATTAAACCATTCTCATTATCAGTCAGAAGGAAGCTAGTGAATAACCTGCTCTGACATTTCTGAACTGCAGCTCTCTGCTCAACAATGAGGGAGAATCTGTCCTGAAACAAAGCCATACCCATGATATGGTTAGCAAAACAATGTCAGCAGAGGGATGCACTGTAGGAGTCCATGCATGCTCATGATGAAGTCAATAAGACAAACCAGAATCTCCAGGGGATAACTCTATGCAGGGAAAGTGAAGAAATCTAATACTTATTTTTAATATTCCTGCATTCTTTAAGAAGTTGTTGAGACAAATAGAGAGGGAGCTCCATCTTGTAGTGCACAGGACACTAGTTCTGTGAGAAATTTTTGCTAGTGTCTGCCAGAAGCTTGGGCCCAACAGATATCTTGATAACTTTTATTTTTAAGGCAGGGATCTCAATCCTTGGTTCCTATTGTTACAGAATTCCCAGAGGACAAGAATATGATTTGCAGGGAGAGGCCTAAAAACATGTCCTCCCCCAGGAGATTCCTTTGTGACACCAGTGCAAACACAAGGAGCAAAGTACCCTGTTGATCAATATGTTCCTCTATGGACTCAACACTATCACGGCCTGCCAACTGTGCATCAACAAATCCTCCAACCCCATCAAAGGTCCCAGAGCCTCTGTTCCTCAACAGCACACACACACAATGACATTTACATACAGATACACCAACCCACCCACAAACAAAATTAGAGTGCCACATAAATCCAGGAGAATGTGCCATAGTCTCAGAGTATAATGACCAAACTCAGAGTGAACAGTGATGACCTGCAGGCATTTCCTTCACACACTGAGAGGCAGCAAGTTTGACCAGGTCCTCCAGCTTGTACAGAACCAGTCAGACTCCAAGCACCCCAAGGTCAAGTATCCTACTACTAACACCTGTCAGGGCTTTTTACATGCATGATTAGAGATGACACCCTCCTTTGATGGGAGGAAATCTTGGGTTAATACAGAGGGTACAATACAGTCAACAGGGTACTGAGCATAATTACTACCTGTAGTTCAAATCACAATAATTGTACAGTCCAGGATTTGACAAATTTCTTCCTTCTGAAAGCTCATCTTCTTGATCATAAATTTCAGTTCTTCCAAATTTCATCATCTGTTTTGGTTTTGATGGTGGAATTCTGGAATGGTGTTTCCCTAGCAGAGGCTGGAGATAGATAAACACAAAGTATTTGCAAGGTTGATGCCCAGGGGAGGAGAGACCATTCTGATTCCCCAAAAGAAGATGAGGAAGAGGAAAAGGTAGAGACAGGGTGAATTCCAGAAAGTTCAGAAAAGCTTTCTTTGAGTTGTTCGCTCAGCTATATGCCTCTTCCCAAACACCATCTCATACATATGCCACACTCCTTTACAGGGCCCCTTGACTGAAATCCATAAGCTGCTCAGACAAAAGATTTAGGGAACATTGTCAGCTCAATCATATGTGATGCAGGAAAATACGGAGTTCATATGGCTCAGGACCATCAAGGACTAATTATGGGTTTAAACCAAAGTGTCTGAGACACCACACATGACCAGGGTAGCATGCTTCTTGTTCTTGTCCTCACAGACTCCTTTAACCTCAGTAATCGAGAAGATGAAGGGCTTCAACTCCTACCATGAACAGATACATGATTAATCTCATAGTGCATCCTCCTGGCATTCTTCTCACACCTCAGCATGGCTATGGGATTTTTCTTGTGTTGGAAGCAGCTGCAAGCACACTGCTTCTCAGAATCTCTCAAAGAACAAACTCCAGGACAAGTTCCACAACCAAGGATAACTGAGCCAGTGTTAGGCAAAGGTGGAAAGAAAATGCTAGCTGGCATTGAGGATGAGAAGAAAACAGGCTGTAGGGGAGAAACAGTGAACCTCTGATCATCCAGTGAGCTGTTACCATTCACCCAGGACACAGAAGGGACACAACCACCTAGACAGCCTCTCTCCCTCCCTGAACCTTGATTTGTCAGAACAGCCTCCTCCGAACCTTCATGAACACCATTCCTTTTGTTTCCTCCAAATTATTTTATTGGAAATGAAAATTTTTTGCCCCTACACACTCCTGAGAATTTTATATTTATAATTACAGTTTTTTGTCCCTTTGTTCCAGGGTGGACATGCAAAAAGTTGGGAGGCTTCATGCATATTCGATGGATACAGAATGGTAATAACCTGAGCGGCCATAGTACTTCCTCATCTAAGGTGGTGCAATCATTGTTAAAGATGTTCCTTCCATGACAAGTGAACATATACTTATGTAGAAAAACACAAACATGTGAATGAGAACCCACATACAAACACAGAAAGACAGACAGATGAAGCTCAAAAAGAAGGAAAACCAATATGGGTATAGTTTGGGCCTTCTTAGAAGGGGGAATAAAATACCCATGGGAAGAGATACAGAGAAAAATCTGGAGCAGAGACTGAAGAAAAGACCATCCAGGAATGCCCCACCTGGAGATTCAACTCACACACAGTTACCCAACCCAGACACTATTGTTGATGCTAAGAATATTTTCTGACAGGAGTCTGATCTAGCTGTCTCCTGAGAGGACCTGCCAGAGCCTGACCAATACAGAAGAGGATACTCACAGTCAACCATTGCACTGAGAATGGGTCACCAAAGGAGGTGTTAGTGAAAGTACTCAGGGAGCAGAAGGGGTTTGCAGCCCCATTGGAGGAACAACAATATGAACCAATCTGAACCCTTAGCTCCCAGGGACTAAACCAAAAACCTATATGTACAGATGGAGGGCTCCTGGGCTCCAGCTGTATATGTAGCAGAGGATGGCCTTGTGGGATATCAATGGGAACAGAGCCCTTGGTCCAGTGAAGGCTCAATGCCCCAGTGTAGCAGAAAGCCAGGATGGGAAGTAGAACTGGGTGGTGGGTAGGTGAAGGGACACACACAAAGAAGCAGGGACTTAGGGGATGGTATAGGGAGTTTTCAGAGGGGAATCCAGGAAAGAGGATAACATTGAAATGTAAATAAAGTATCAAATTAAAAAAAATAGCAGTGAGAAGTCATCACTGATGAATCTGCATACAAGTTTGTGGCACAGACTCATGGAATTTTCTTAAAGGACTAGTCTGTTCTGTCAGGTCCACTATGAGATCTCTTGAATGTCCCCTACCTCCATATGTTCCCCAGGCACTGAAATACAGCAATCCAACTTGTGCACTCCACTAAGGTCCCTAAACAAAAAGCACACATAACCTGTTATGAAATCATATTTTCAAGTGACTGAAAGTCTTTTGAAGCACCGTGAATACCATTGGAGTAAATCAACAAAAAATAGTTAATGGAGGTGAGTAGACGCTGCTGTGTCATGCACTTCTGCCTGAGAGTCAAAAAGGCTGGCTAAGGATTTATGTCCCTTCTCTGCTCTGGATGAACAGTGACTAACCACTGGAAAGTCAGGTGACTCACTGTGTCTTCTCAGTATTCCAGGTTGTTTTCCTCACTGCCTGATACCATTTTCTTTCCAGCTTTGCCTACTTTTGGCTCAGTTAACTTTGTGTTTGACTTCAGTTTTATTCCTTGAGAGACTGACTGGTTTGGAGTTGCCTATGCATCCAGCAGAAGTCCTAGAGCTACCCTGAGGCATGAAAACAGGGTTGTCTCAGATAACTGCTTTAGGCTCCTGATAGCCTAAGCACTCACCCAGTGTTCTGTGTGTAGCACTCTTTAACTGTTGTTATTCAAAATCACTCACTGTGAGTTAAAAATTAGCCTCAATGGATTTTGGGAGAAATGAGAATCTTCTGACATGTCTGGTGGTACAAAATGGAGTAGCCCTGTGGAAAGTCATGAAAAGATGTTCATAAAGTAGAACATTATTCACTTTGACCCAACGATGCCATAACAAGAAGTACATGTGCAAGGAACTTCTAGGGCACACTGGTGTTATAGTGGTCCTCTCAGACCAGCTTGAAGGAGAAACTGTCCAGACATCCATCAGCCAAGGAGTAAAAATAAATAATGTGCTACAGCCCTTTCATGGAATATTGCTCAGTGTAAGATAATACATGCAAGCATTTGACCATCAGCTACTCACCTTTGTCTTACTCAAAATATCCCTGACACAGTCACATAATGAAGAGACAAATGTTGCTTTGGATCCTAGTTATAGGGATTTGCTAGTGTTCATGGCTCTTAGTTTTGGACAGAAGTCATTCAGTCTAAGGCAAAGAAGGTACTAGTGGATGAAGCTTCTCATATTGGGGGTAGTATAAAGCAGTGAGTAACAGCAAGAGGCTATCATCATGGAATCTTTTGCTGGGAAGCAAGCCTACTGTACACGGCCTTGAGAACTTAAAAATAGCTGTGATAATAGACTAAGAACCATGATTGCGCCTTCAGTTTATGAGTGGAAAGTACTCCATTTACACTCCTGTCTATATGCTATACCCCCTGTGTACTTATTCCATTCAAGGTTTATTATTTATTTATCCATACCATCCTGGGTGTTCAATTATATTAGTATTACTGTGAAATTAAACATGGTACTGCAATGTACTATGTTTCTATGACTGAACACAACTCTTATGTATGTTCAGGTGTGTGAGTTTGTGTGTGTGTGCATTTGTGTATGCACATGTATGTATGCTTCAATTAAAAATACAGTCGTCTAATGATTAGGACCAGTAAAGATTGGAGGAGAGACTGTAGAACTCACCGAAGCAGAAAGAAGTGGTCATTCAGAAAAAGGACTTGGAAGAAACCATGCAGAAACCTTTCCCTGTCTCCAAGATGACATAGAATCTCAAGCACTAACCAGGCTGCCAAGAAGTAACTGAAAGAACCATGTGACCTATTGACATTCTGCTGAGATTTGTGACCCACACTTGATCTGAGAGTTCATGCTATAACCAATGGAAAGAGAAGGTGTAAAAAGAGATGTCTTGAACACAAAGGTTGGTGGTAGACTCCAGAGTGAATGATCACTGTGCCAGAAAATATTGCAGGGCTCTGGTAACTAATCTTCAAGAGGCTAACTGTCTGAGGCTCACAAAACATTCTGAGTTGCTTAGATCATGTAGTTCACAAACCTGCAGCAGGAAAAACACCTGATATAGAAAAGAAATAATTTAAAAACAAAGACACACCACAACCAAATTTTTAAAAAAGCATCAAATTGTCCAATCGAAGAGCAAAAAAAAAAAAAAATCATCATTATCATATAGAACAACAACAATAACAATAACAAAACAAAAGCAAACAAACAAAAAAACACCCCCCCAAAAGAAAACAAAGAAATAACCATATCTCCAAGGCATCCTGGAATTCATCATCTCTCTTGTGCATTTAAAATGAAGTTATATTTCAAGAAAACAAGAGGCATACAGCTCTGTGTGTACTGATTTCTTTAATACTCCTTTATTGAATATTTTTATTTCTTGGGACATATTAGAGAAATACACTTGTGTTTCTACTTTTTTGGTCAACTTGATCATCCACATAGTAGTACATTTTAACATAACTAAATTCATGACCACATACATACAGCATGGATACTTCATCCATCATGAAGTTGGGATCCACAGATTTTGACACATTATCCATATCAAAAGCACAATTCTCTGTGTAGTTTTGAGAATTCATTCTGGCTGGGAACTCAAATGAAACCTAAGCCACATGCTACTTGAAGAGGTTCATTGCTGCCTGATAATTTAGTGTTATGAGACTGAGCCACCTATGAATACAAAAGATTCTAATGAGGGAAAAATAGTGATTAATTTTTTTATCCATAAGAATACATTAAATTTATTCAATACCAGGTTAAAGTGAGGGAGTAAATGTATATAGTATATAAACTTAGCAAACCAACAAATTAATTTCAGTAACAGAAAATGATAAATAATTAACAAAAACTTCAAATGAAAACAACGAAACCATATACTCAAAGCAATCAAAACTCTAACCAAAACCAAAACACAATTATTAAGCTAAGAAGCATTCTTTAGCTGCAGATTTTGCAGCACAGACCTACATCCTGTTGCTGGCCTTGGAAATAGAGTGCAAAGGCAGTCAACGATGGTAATAATGTCTTCAAGATGAATGAGGGCATGCCTCACTTTGGTAGGAGGTTGGCTGATGGACAAGTCCTTCCAAGGCAAAGCATGAGACTTATTCCCGATGGTATCTCAAAGTCTTTAAAATTTGCTTGATTGATCTCCATGATATTATTCTTGATGACTCCTGAGGACAAGCAAAAATTTACATTCTCAGGCTCCTCCTTGATGACCAGCAGATCTTGATGTCCTTCAGTACTTCTCTGAAGCCTTCCAAACATGGACTCTTGTTGATCCAGAGACTAGACAAAATAAAGACCTTGTGACATATAGGAAACCAAAGAATGGAAGAAAATGCAGCCCAAGATTGCCATGGTTATAGGGATGACACGCAATGGTGGTCCACTTCCTTTGCACACTCAGTGCTCCTGGTGAAGAGTTGTGACTGAGGCAGATCTTGACCTGGTCTGTGCCCTGTTTGAGCTTCTGGTGGAGTAATTCAGACCTAGGGCAGGAAGAGATAAAGGCCTGGTGAGGACCTGTCATGTCAACTATACAGCAAACACCAGCTTTATTGAGCAGGACAATCCAGTGTGACCTTTGGGCTATGGTCATTCCCTCTATCCCCAAAGAAGAAGGGCCAGACAGCACCTGGGCCTGGAATTTTTTGTCAGATTTAAAACATGGCCTGCAAATGAACTGTGAACTACACACTGTGCTGGAGTGAAAATAAAACACACATTTCTCCAATGGTCCATATATATTACATTGAAAAATAATTGTGTAGCAATGTCTGAATCGAACATTATACAGAGGCCTTTTAGGGAACCTAGCTACCATTGAAGTGAAGGCTCTTATTATATCTGGAGTGCAGGAACCTGCCTGGGTTCTACTTGTGAACCCCTCCATCTGTGAATCCCTTGAGAAACCAGTGCACAGAAAATTCATGCCCACTGAATAGATGCTATAATCAACAAGAGTGTGCTGCATTCAAATCTCTCCAAGGGTAAGCACTGAATACCAAAAGGGATATTCATGAAGGAAAAACGATGCCCCTGCTATGTTTATAGCTACTGTAGGGGTGACTTAAGGGACAATAGGCTCAGGTTATCCCAGAGAGCTCAGAAGGGAAGAAATAGTTTAAAATCGACAGAAATTCAATGAACCACAGATGTTTCATGGACAGGAGTTCTTTAAACTGGATCAGAACAATATTCTGAGGTGCTCCTAGGTGACTGAGGCAGAAAATCATGTGGAAGGACAGAGACCCAAAAGTGCAGTTAAAGAGGTATAGGACAACTTCTTGGTTCCTGCCATCCTGTGCTTACATCATCTCAGAGACAGCAAAATGATGCTGACTTGTTTCTGCCATACTATGGGCAGATACACAATCACACACACACACAAACACACACAAGGAGAGACGGACACACACATTCCAGAACACACACAAGCACATGTTCAAACATACAAGTGTAGTTCATTACAGAAACAGTAGTACTTTCCCAGTTAATGATAATATAAGAGATCGTCCAGGATACCATAAAGCCATAAGAAATAAACCCTTGAATTAAAAAAAAAAAAAAAAAAAAAAAGCCTGAAGAGATAGCTCAGCCATTAGGAGCACTGACTTGTCTTCTGGAAGTCCTGAGTTCTATTCCCAACAACTGCATGATAGCTTAAAAACCATTTTTAGTAAAATCAGCTGCCCTCTTCTGGTGTGTCTGAAGAGAGAGACAGTGTACTCACAGATGTAAAGTGAATAAATTTTTTAAAAAAGAAAAGAAAATACCCTTGAATGGGATAAGAACATAGTAGGCATAGCTTATAGACAGCTCACTCAAAAAGTGCTTTCATCTTATAAACAAAAGATGGAAATATGGGGTCTTGGCCTGGTAGTCAAGCTGCTTAGTAAGTTCCCAAGGCTGTGCACTGTAGGCTTGGTTCCCGTCAAACGCACATGGTATTGGGGTGGACAAGCCAGTTCCTGCCTCTTGCTCACTCTTTCTCAGGGGCTCCAAAGTTAGCAGCATCTTCCAATAGGCCCTCCATTATCCACAGCCTGTGTTGCTTTGTAACCAAAGCTATGAACTCAGGCATCCAGGAAATCTCTATAACCAGGATGCAAAGTGAGACATTTTTCCATGTAAGGAGATTCTCTCAGGGATATTTTGAGGAAAATAAGTCTGACTAGTTCAAGACCAAATGGTGGCATGTATTATCACCCTAGCATAAGTTCATGGAAGGGCTGGACTACAGTGTACTTGTTCACTTCTTGACTGATGGACATCTGGATATTTTCTCCTTCAGGGATGTCTGTGGATTCCCACTACAATCATGATTTGCAATAATATCTCTGTGGACACCTACTTCTTGTTCTGGAGTCGCTGAGTCACTGGTGACTACAGTTCAACTTTCTGAAGTCTTGTACATGACTTCTCACGGGGTTACACATTTTATATTTCAGCAATATCACAAGTTCCTCATTTCTTCTAACCCTCCTTGAGTTGATTTTAACTCAAAGCAAATCATTTTTTTGAATCAGCATTTAAAGAGTGCTACAGACAGAACACAGGGTGAGTGCTGTAGACTACCAGGAGCCTAAGGGACTGTCTGAGGCAGTCAAGTTCTAGCACCTCACCATAGTTATGGGCCTTCTGCTAGATGCAGATGCAACACCAAGCAACTGAGTCTTTCAACTAGTAATACCCGGACAAACTCCAAGGCCAAGGATAACTGAGCCAAGCTTAGGCAAAGTTGGAAAGAAAACAGTGAGATGTAAAGAGGAAAACAAACTAGGATGCTGAGAAGATGCAATGAGACTCCTGACCTTCCAGCAGGCAGTCACTATCCACCAAGAGCAGAGAAGGGACACAGTCTCTTAGTCAGCATTGTTAACTCTCAGACACATGGATTTGACACAACAGCCTCCTATTCACCTCCATGTACCACAGTGTTTTCCTTTCCTACAAATGATTTCAGTAAGGGTAAATTGTTTTCCCTCTACAGCCAGTATCAATAGTGATAGACAGTTTTCCCTTCTACCAACTGTTGGATGTCTGAATTTACACCATTATTTGTCTCCTTTTGTTCTATTGAGCTAGGTGGAGCAGTATAACTTCATTCTGCTGTGTTTGATGTTTCCTTGATGCAAAGTGAACTGACAGAGGACTTTCTCATTGAAGCTGGCCTCTATAATCATTTAAGATGTTTACTGACCAAGTTTCTATACGTATAGATACATATAAATAAACACATATATGTACAGAACATACACCAAAAACACACAGATACACACAAATGCATCCCCCACACACATACACACAGAGACATACATAAATACACACTTGTATATCAAATCATACATACTACAAACACCTAAAGCAAACAATTACCACTACACTAATACACAACATAAACATGGTAACACAAACTCGCAAAAGCACACACACACAAAGACACACCACACACACACACACACACACACACCACACACACACACACAACACCATCAAATATTGCTATGTTTCAGCACATTTCCTGTCACTTGAGGAGGTAGTGGGATCCAAGCTGTGTAGTAGGCTCTTAGACTAACCCAGGCTCTGCTGCCCAGGCTATAATATTTCTGTGTCAGGAACTGTTTCCATGCAGATGCTGAACCTACAAGTAAGTCCCAAGTGCTGCACAGATAAGCTGATCCACACAAGGTTCAAGATCCTAAGAAAGATGGTTCCAAGAACATCCTCCAGCAAGCTCCAAGTTGAAAATGTATCTGCTAAGAGATGGTTCCAGAACATCCTCAGCAAGCTCCAGTTGAACATCGTATCTGCTCTCTAAAGATACCTCGACTCGGCTCCTTCCGAGAAGACCCTGATAGCAAGATTAAAAAAGCCCGTTCACCACAGTTTAGTATCCATGACCTATACAACACATTAGAGTTCACGTGTTATTAAAACATCCCTAATGTCATTCAAAGAAGCTAGGGAATTAACATACAATGATTTTTCTGAATTGCAGCATGCTGTAAAACTATGAGGGGGAAGTGTCCTGAAGAAAAGCCATGCCCATGATGAACTCAGGAAAACAATGTCAGCAGAAGGATGCACTGTAAGATTTCATGAATCCTCATGGTGAAGTCAATAAGACACAGCAGGAATTTCCAGGGTGTTATCTCAGTACAAGGAAGGCAAAGAAGTCTAATTTTTATTTAAAATATTGTTATATTGTTTAAGATTTTGTTTTAAAAATAAAGACTTTAATTACAAAACAATAAAATGAGAGCCCAGCATTCTGTCTTGGGAGAGTACTGGACCCAAGCCTCTCAGAGCGAGGCACCATAGAGCAGGATGGAGGACTTGGGTGCCACATAATTCAGAAAATGGCATCCGAAGGTGCCTCTTATACACTGCAAGCACACTGCTTCTCAGAATCTCTCAAAGAACAAACTCCAGGACAAGTTCCCCAACCAAGGATAACTGAGCCAGTGTTAGGCAAAGGTGGAAAGAAAATGCTAGCTGGCATTGAGGATGAGAAGAAAACAGGCTGTAGGGGAGAAACAGTGAACCTCTGATCATCCAGTGAGCTGTTACCATTCACCCAGAACACAGAAGGGACACAACCACCCAGACAGCCTCTCTCCCTCCCTGCACCTTGATTTGCCACAACAGCCTCCTCCGAACCTTCATGAACCCCATTCCTTTTGTTTCCTCAAATTATTTTATTGGAAATGAAAATTTTTTGCCCCTACAAACTCCTGAGAATATTTATATTTACAATTACAGTGTTTTTGTCCCTTTTTTCCAGGGTGGACATGCAAAAAGTTGGGAGGCTTCATGCATATTCGATGGATACAGAGTGGTAATAACCTGAGCGACCATAGTACTTCCTCATCTAAGGTGGATGCAATCATTGTTAAAGATGTTCCTTCCATGAACAAGTGAACATATACTTATGTAGAAAAACACAAACATGTGAATGAGAACCCACATACAAACACAGACAGACAGACAGACAGACAGACAGATGAAGCTCAAAAAGAAGGAAAACCAATATGGGGATAGTTTGGCCCTTCTTAGAAGGGGGAATAAAATGCCCACGGGAAGAGATACAGAGAAAAATCGTGGAGCAGAGACTGAAGAAAAGACCATCCAGGAACTGCCCCACCTGAAGATTGAACTCACACAGAGTTACCCAACCCAGACACTATTGTTGATGCTAAGAATATTTTCTGACAGGAGTCTGATCTAGCTGTCTCCTGAGAGGACCTGCCAGAGCCTGACCAATACAGAAGAGGATACTCACAGTCAACCATTGCACTGAGAATGTAGTCACCAAAGGAGGTGTTAGTGAAAGTACTCAGGGAGCTGAAGGGGTTTGCAGCCCCATTGGAGGAACAACAATATGAACCAATCTGAACCCATTAGCTCCCAGGGACTAAACCAAAAACCTATATGTACAGATGGAGGGCTCCTGGGCTCCAGCTGCATATGTAGCAGAGGATGGCCTTGTGGGATATCAATGGGAACAGAAGCCCTTGGTCCAGTGAAGGCTCAATGCCCAGTGTAGCAGAATGCCAGGATGGGAAGTAGAAGTGGGTGTGTGGGTAGGTGGAGGGACACACACAAAGAAGCAGGGACTTAGGGGATGGTATAGGGAATTTTCAGAGGGGAATCCAGGAAAGAGGATAACATTTGAAATGTAAATAAAGTATCAAATTAAAAAAAATAGCAGTGAGAAGTCATCACTGATGAATGTCGCATACAAGTTTGTGGCACAGACTCATGGAATTTTCTTAAAGGAGTAGTCTGTTCTGTCAGGTCCACTATGAGATCTCTTGAATGCCCCCTACCTCCATATGTTCCCCAGGCACTGAAATACAGCAATCCAACGTTCTGCAACTCCACTAAGGTCCCTAAACAAAAAGCACACATAACCTGTTATGAAATCATATTTTCAAGTGACTGAAAGTCTTTTGAAGCACCGTGAATACCATTGGAGTAAATCAACAAAAAATAGTTAATGGAGGTGAGTAGACAGCTGCTGTGTCATGCACTTCTGCCTGAGAGTCAAAAAGGCTGGCTAAGGGTTTATGTCCCTTCTCTGCTCTGGATGAACAGTGACTGACCACTGGAAAGTCAGGTGACTCACTGTGTCTTCTCAGTATTCCAGGTTGTTTTCCTCACTGCCTGATACCATTTTCTTTCCAGCTTTGCCTACTTTTGGCTCAGTTAACTTTGTGTTTGACTTCAGTTTTATTCCTTGAGAGACTGACTGGTTTGGAGTTGCCTATGCATCCAGCAGAAGTCCTAGAGCTACCCTGAGGCATGAAAACAGGGTTGTCTCAGATAACTGCTTTAGGCTCCTGATAGCCTAAGCACTCACCCAGTGTTCTGTGTGTAGCACTCTTTAACTGTTGTTATTCAAAATCACTCACTGTGAGTTAAAATTAGCCTCAATGGATTTTGGGAGAAATGAGAATCTTCTGACATGTCTGGTGGTACAAAATGGAGTAGCCCTGTGGAAAGTCATGAAAAGATGTTCATAAAGTAGAACATTATTCACTTTGACCCAACGATGCCATAACAAGAAGTACATGTGCAAGGAACTTCTAGGGCACACTGGTGTTATAGTGGTCCTCTCAGACCAGCTTGAAGGAGAAACTGTCCAGACATCCATCAGCCAAGGAGTAAAAATAAATAATGTGCTACAGCCCTTTCATGGAATATTGCTCAGTGTAAGATAATACATGCAAGCATTTGACCATCAGCTACTCACCTTTGTCTTACTCAAAATATCCCTGACACAGTCACATAATGAAGAGACAAATGTTGCTTTGGATCCTAGTTATAGGGATTTGCTAGTGTTCATGGCTCTTAGTTTTGGACCAGAAGTCATTCAGTCTAAGGCAAAGAAGGTACTAGTGGATGAAGCTTCTCATATTGGGGGTAGTATAAAGCAGTGAGTAACAGCAAGAGGCTATCATCATGGAATCTTTTGCTGGGAAGCAAGCCTACTGTACACGGCCTTGAGAACTTAAAAATAGCTGTGATAATAGACTAAGAACCATGATTGCGCCTTCAGTTTATGAGTGGAAAGTACTCCATTTACACTCCTGTCTATATGCTATACCCCCTGTGTACTTATTCCATTCAAGGTTTATTATTTATTTATCCATACCATCCTGGGTGTTCAATTATATTAGTATTACTGTGAAATTAAACATGGTACTGCAATGTACTATGTTTCTATGACTGAACACAACTCTTATGTATGTTCAGGTGTGTGAGTTTGTGTGTGTGTGCATTTGTGTATGCACATGTATGTATGCTTCAATTAAAAATACAGTCGTCTAATGATTAGGACCAGTAAAGATTGGAGGAGAGACTGTAGAACTCACCGAAGCAGAAAGAAGTGGTCATTCAGAAAAAGGACTTGGAAGAAACCATGCAGAAACCTTTCCCTGTCTCCAAGATGACATAGAATCTCAAGCACTAACCAGGCTGCCAAGAAGTAACTGAAAGAACCATGTGACCTATTGACATTCTGCTGAGATTTTGTGACCCACACTTGATCTGAGAGTTCATGCTATAACCAATAGGAAAGAGAAGGTGTAAAAAGAGATGTCTTGAACACAAAGGTTGGTGGTAGACTCCAGAGTGAATGATCACTGTGCCAGAAAATATTGGCAGGGCTCTGGTAACTAATCTTCAAGAGGCTAACTGTCTGAGACTCACAAAACATTCTGAGTTGCTTAGATCATGTAGTTCACAAACCTGCAGCAGGAAAAACACCCTGATATAGAAAAGAAATAATTTAAAAACAAAGACACACCACAACCAAATTTTAAAAAAGCATCAAATTGTCCAATCGAAGAGCAAAAAAAAAAAAAAAAAAATCATCATTATCATATAGAACAACAACAATAACAATAACAAAACAAAAAGCAAAACAAACAAAAAAAACACCCCCCCCAAAAGAAAACAAAGAAATAACCAATATCTCCCAAGGCATCCTGGAATTCATCATCTCTCTTGTGCATTTATAAATGAAGTTATATTTCAAGAAAACAAGAGGCATACAGCTCTGTGTGTACTGATTTCTTTAATACTCCTTTATTGAATATTTTTATTTCTTGGGACATATTAGAGAAATACACTTGTGTTTCTACTTTTTTTGGTCAACTTGATCATCCACATAGTAGTACATTTTAACATAACTAAATTCATGACCACATACATACAGCATGGATACTTCATCCATCATGAAGTTGGGATCCACAGATTTTGACACATTATCCATATCAAAAGCACAATTCTCTGTGTAGTTCTGAGAATTCATTCTGGCTGGGAACTCAAAATGAAACCTAAGCCACATGCTACTTGAAGAGGTTCATTGCTGCCTGATAATTTAGTGTTATGAGACTGAGCCACCTATGAATACAAAAGATTCTAATGAGGGAAAAATAGTGATTAATTTTTTTATCCATAAGAATACATTAAATTTATTCAATACCAGGTTAAAGTGAGGGAGTAAATGTATATAGTATATAAACTTAGCAAACCAACAAATTAATTTCAGTAACAGAAAATGATAAATAATTAACAAAAACTTCAAATGAAAACAACGAAACCATATACTCAAAGCAATCAAAACTCTAACCAAAACCAAAACACAATTATTAAGCTAAGAAGCATTCTTTAGCTGCAGATTTTGCAGCACAGACCTACATCCTGTTGCTGGCCTTGGAAATAGAGTGCAAAGGCAGTCAACGATGGTAATAATGTCTTCAAGATGAATGAGGGCATGCCTCACTTTGGTAGGAGGTTGGCTGATGGACAAGTCCTTCCAAGGCAAAGCATGAGACTTATTCCCGATGGTATCTCAAAGTCTTTAAAATTTGCTTGATTGATCTCCATGATATTATTCTTGATGACTCCTGAGGACAAGCAAAAATTTACATTCTCAGGCTCCTCCTTGATGACCAGCAGATCTTGATGTCCTTCAGTACTTCTCTGAAGCCTTCCAAACATGGACTCTTGTTGATCCAGAGACTAGACAAAATAAAGACCTTGTGACATATAGGAAACCAAAGAATGGAAGAAAATGCAGCCCAAGATTGCCATGGTTATAGGGATGACACGCAATGGTGGTCCACTTCCTTTGCACACTCAGTGCTCCTGGTGAAGAGTTGTGACTGAGGCAGATCTTGACCTGGTCTGTGCCCTGTTTGAGCTTCTGGTGGAGTAATTCAGACCTAGGGCAGGAAGAGATAAAGGCCTGGTGAGGACCTGTCATGTCAACTATACAGCAAACACCAGCTTTATTGAGCAGGACAATCCAGTGTGACCTTTGGGCTATGGTCATTCCCTCTATCCCCAAAGAAGAAGGGCCAGACAGCACCTGGGCCTGGAATTTTTTGTCAGATTTAAAACATGGCCTGCAAATGAACTGTGAACTACACACTGTGCTGGAGTGAAAATAAAACACCACATTTCTCCAATGGTCCATATATATTACATTGAAAAATAATTGTGTAGCAATGTCTGAATCGAACATTATACAGAGGCCTTTTAGGGAACCTAGCTACCATTGAAGTGAAGGCTCTTATTTTATCTGGAGTGCAGGAACCTGCCTGGGTTCTACTTGTGAACCCCTCCATCTGTGAATCCCTTGAGAAACCAGTGCACAGAAAATTCATGCCCACTGAATAGATGCTATAATCAACAAGAGTGTGCTGCATTCAAATCTCTCCAAGGGTAAGCACTGAATACCAAAAGGGATATTCATGAAGGAAAAACGATGCCCCTGCTATGTTTATAGCTACTGTAGGGGTGACTTAAGGGACAATAGGCTCAGGTTATCCCAGAGAGCTCAGAAGGGAAGAAATAGTTTAAAATCGACAGAAATTCAATGAACCACAGATGTTTCATGGACAGGAGTTCTTTAAACTGGATCAGAACAATATTCTGAGGTGCTCCTAGGTGACTGAGGCAGAAAATCATGTGGAAGGACAGAGACCCAAAAGTGCAGTTAAAGAGGTATAGGACAACTTCTTGGTTCCTGCCATCCTGTGCTTACATCATCTCAGAGACAGCAAAATGATGCTGACTTGTTTCTGCCATACTATGGGCAGATACACAATCACACACACACACAAACACACACAAGGAGAGACGGACACACACATTCCAGAACACACACAAGCACATGTTCAAACATACAAGTGTAGTTCATTACAGAAACAGTAGTACTTTCCCAGTTAATGATAATATAAGAGATCGTCCAGGATACCATAAAGCCATAAGAAATAAACCCTTGAATTAAAAAAAAAAAAAAAAAAAAAAGCCTGAAGAGATAGCTCAGCCATTAGGAGCACTGACTTGTCTTCTGGAAGTCCTGAGTTCTATTCCCAACAACTGCATGATAGCTTAAAAACCATTTTTAGTAAAATCAGCTGCCCTCTTCTGGTGTGTCTGAAGAAAGAGACAGTGTACTCACAGATGTAAACTGAATAAATTTTTTAAAAAAGAAAAGAAAATACCCTTGAATGGGATAAGAACATAGTAGGCATAGCTTATAGACAGCTCACTCAAAAAGTGCTTTCATCTTATAAACAAAAGATGGAAATATGGGGTCTTGGCCTGGTAGTCAAGCCTGCTTAGTAATTTCCCAAGGCTGTGCACTGTAGGCTTGGTTCCCGCAAACGCACATGGGATTGGGGTGGACAATGCAGTTCCTGCCTCTTGCTCACTGTTTCTCAGGGGCTCCAAAGTTAGCAGCATCTTCCAATAGGCCCTCCATTATCCAAAGCCTGTATTGCTTTGTAACCAAAGCTATGAACTCAGGCATTCAGGAAATCTCTATAACCAGGATGCAAAGTGAGACATTTTTCCATGTAAGGAGATTCTCTCAGGGATATTTTGAGGAAAATAAGTCTGACTAGTTCAAGACCAAATGGTAGCATGTATTATCACCCTAGGCTATGGAAGTACTCCATGGAAGGGCTGGACTACAATGTACTTGATCACTCCTTGACTGATGGACATTTGGATAGTTTCTCCTTCAGGGATGTTCTGTGGATTCCCACTACAATCATGATTTGCACTAATTTCCCTGTGGACACCTACTTCTTGTACTGGAGTCACTGAGTCACTGGTGACTACAGTTCAACTTTCTGAAGTCTTGTACATGACTTCTCATGGGGTTACATCATTTTATATTTTCAGCAATGTCACAAGTTCCTCATTTTTTCTAACCCTCCTTAAGTTGATTTTTAACTCAAAGCAAATCATTTTTTGAATCACAGCATTTAAAGAGTGCTACAGACAGAACACAGGGTGAGTTCTTTAGACTACCAGGAGCCTAAGGGACTGTCTGAGGCAGTCAAGTTCTAGCACCTCACCATAGTTATGGGCCTTCTGCTAGATGCAGATGCAACACCAAGCAACTGAGTCTTTCAACTAGTAATACCCTGGACAAACTCCAAGGCCAAGGATAACTGAGCCAAGCTTAGGCAAAGTTGGAAAGAAAACAGTAAGAGGTAAAGGGGAAAACAAACTAGGATGCTGAGAAGATGCAATGAGACTCCTGACCTTCCAGCAGGCAGTCACTATCCACCAAGAGCAGAGAAGGGACACAGTCTCTTAGTCAGCATTGTTAACTCTCAGACACATGGATTTGACACAGCAGCCTCCTATTCACTTCCATGTACCACAGTGTTTTCCTTTCCTACAAATGATTTCAGTAAGGGTAAATTGTTTTCCCTCTACAGCCAGTATCAATAGTGATAGACAGTTTTCCCTCTACCAACTGTTGGATATCTGAACTTACACCATTATTTGTCTCCTTTTGTTCTATTGAGCTAGGTGGAGCAGTATAATGTCATCTGCTGTGTTTCATGTTTCCTTGATGCAAAGTGAACTGACAGAGGACTTTCTCATTGAAGCTGGCCTCTATAATCATTTAAGATGTTTACTGGCCGGGCGGTGGTGGCGCACGCCTTTAATCCCAGCACTTGGGAGGCAGAGGCAGGCGAATTTCTGAGTTCGAGGCCAGCCTGGTCTACAGAGTGAGTTCCAGGACAGCCAGGGCTACACAGAGAAACCCTGTCTCGAAAAACCAAAAAAAAAAAAAAAAAAAAAAATGTTTACTGACCAAGCTTCTATACGTATAGATACATATAAATAAACACATATATGTACAGAAACATACATACACAAACACACATGCTCACACACACATACACACAGAGACATACATAAATACACACTTGTATATCAAATCATACATACTACAAACACCTAAAGCAAACAATTACCACTACACTAATACACAATATAAACATGCTAACACAAACCTCACAAAAGCACACACACACGAAGACACACCACCACACACACACACACAACACCCCACACACACACACAACACATCAGTCAAATATTGCTATGTTTCAGCACATTTCCTGTCACTTGAGGAGGTAGTGGGATCTAAGCTGTGTAGTAGGCTCTTAGACTAACCCAGGCTCTGCTGCCCAGGCTCATAATATTTCTGTGTCAGGAACTGTTTCCATGCAGATGCTGAACCTACAAGTAAGTCCCAAGTGCTGCACAGATAAGCTGATCCACACAAGGTTCAAGATCCTAAGAAAGATGGTTCCAAGAGCATCCTCCAGCAAGCTCCAAGTTGAAACATCATATTCTGCTCTCTAAAGCTACCTCGGCTCCTTCCGAGAAGACCCTGATAGCAAGATTAAAAAAAGCAGTTCACCACATTTAGTATCCATGACCTATACAACACATTAGAGTTCACGTGTTATTAAAACATCCCTAATGTCATTCAAAAGAAAGCTAGGGAATTAACATGCAATGATTTTTCTGAATTGCAGCATGCTGTAAAACTATGAGGGGGAAGTGTCCTGAAGAAAAGCCATGCTGATGATGAACTCAGCAAAACAATGTCAGCAGAAGGATGCACTGTAAGATTTCATGAATCCTCATGGTGAAGCCAATAAGACACAGCAGGAATTTCCAGGGTGTTATCTCAGTACAAGGAAGGCAAAGAAGTCTAATTTTTATTTAAAAAATTGTTATATTGTTTAAGATTTTGTTTTAAAAAAAAGACTTTAATTACAAAACAATAAAATGAGAGCCCAGCTTTCTGTCTTGGGAGAGGACTAGACCCAAGCCTCTCAGAGCGAGGCACCATAGAGCAGGATGGAGGACTTGGGTGCCACATAATTCAGGAAATGGTATCCGAAGGTGTCTCTTTATACAAACAGAGCTGTGCTCTGCCTAGAGTGGTTGGGTAGTATTGATGGCCTTGGAGGTGCAGGAGAGGGAGAGGCTCAAGCAGAAGTGGTCAGGAAGGTCATTACTGGCCTACGGGCCTGTTCCCTTGACCCCAGAATTTGGGTTGCTACTGCTGCTGCTGTCACCCTGGGGCTGAGAAAGGACCCAGACAGGGAGCTTAGGGAAGAAGCTTGGTCTCCGAGCCACTGGATTCTGAGGACCAGCAGATGGCCGATTAGGAGAAGCCAGGTGAGGTGGCATTGGTAGTCCCTCTACCAAAACCACCACATTCCCACCAGACCACGGACCATCCTTTGTGACTCTTGGGTGCATGGACTCTTGCCCCTTGCCCTCTAAGAGCCCCAGAGTCTCATCCTAGAATGAGAGGCTGGTGTTCAGGTCCCTAAGGGTCCTTTGAATAGGACTACCTTGGAGCCACCTTTTGTCTCATGTGTGCAGCAGGCTGTTGTTGAGCACACCTTTGTGTCCCACATCCATCTGGTTCCAAGAGAAACATGTCTGCCTGGTGGTTGTTTTACACATGGGTGGGCCTCTAAACCCAGGGTTTGGAAGTTGAAATGAATTAGGGAAGGACTGGGAAGAGGAATCTGAGGTCACATGGTAAGATTTGGGAAGGGTGGGCTGGGCTTAATATGAAATTATTCACTTTTAATTGTTGGCAACATGGGTTCTGTTTCTTTGATAAAGTATTATTGGGTTGAAAAACTAACCTGTGGGTTACATGCAGCCTAGGTTTCTTCTGTAAAGCCCATCCTGGCCCACCAACACCCTCTTCAATTTCCCTTCTGATTTCAGCCAAGTGACAGGAAAGCTCATGAGATGGCACAGTGGGCCGAGTTGTGTGTCTGACACCTGTAGCAGACAGCATTGGCTTCCTCATGATAATAAATTGTTTTCTTACAACAGCAACAACAAAACCCAACACAATGACATATGTACCAATGTTCTTCCTCTCTATGAGTAATTAAACCCTGTGACAATTACTTGAGACCAAACATTTCCAGGAGCTCTGCCTGGGAGGTGAGAGAAGATTCAGAGATGCTTGTCAGAGAGCTTAACCAAAACAGGAAGGTTCAGATTCAGTCAGAGACCTGGGCTGTGTTGCAGAAAGACTGATCAAAACCACATGTAATTAACTCGCCTCTCAACACAGCATCAATATTCATATTGGCACAGACATGCATATCCCCCTCCCATCCACACACACACCAGAAATAATAAGGAGACTACAATGCTGGAAAAACCATTGAATGTAGACTGTGAAAGCTGATGTTTCAAGTGAGATCCAGGACTCTGCTATCCATCCCTTGGGGACTAAAAAGAGTTAATGAGTAACTTCTTCTGCAGACTGGGTTGAGAGAGTTGGACAAACTGTTCTACTGAAGCCTCACCTTTCTCTCCCCAACCCTCAGCCTGAGAGAAGCCTTTCACACTTACCTGTTGATCCAGTCAGCTGCAGAATACAAGCTCCAGGAAAGAACTCTAGCAACACTGACAGAAACTAGGACTGACAAGCTGCTCCTCAGGCTCTGTCAGTGAGAACCAAGATCTAGGCAGGGGGAAGAGACCATAATGCAATGCAGGGGAAAAGAAAGAGAATAGATACAAGCCCCCCCTATTGCACATTTTTTTAAATAATTTTTTATTGGATATTTTATTGCATTCTAGATGTTTATCCCATTTCTTCATCCCCCGCAAAGCAGAAACCCCCTATCCTATTTCTGTTCTTCCTCCTTCAATGAGTATGCTCCCCCAACTACCTCACCAAACCACCTCCCTGCCCTTGAATTCCCACACACTGGGGCATCCAGCTTTCATGGGACAAAGGGCCTCCTCTCCCGTCTATGTCTGACAAGGACATCCCCCCTGCTTATGCAGCTGGAGCTATGGGTCCAAAGCAACTGAGCTACAGGGCCTGACTACATCACTCAGTGTTCTGTGCTACTACAAAGGAGGTACACATATAGAACCCATCTAGCATAATTGCAGGTAGGTGTGTAATGTGTGTTCAGCCTATCTATCTTAATGAACTGCAGTTTGTAGTTGAGTAGGAGGGATTGCTTGCTAATCACCCAGTTTCATGATAGAGGCTAACTCCACAGAAAGTCTTGTAAATGATTACAGACATGAAGAACTGGATAAGGCACAGGAGAGTTCCTGGACAAGGTAGAGAATGGTTATCTCGGCTTGACTTTGTTTAAGGATAGACATGAGTGCAACCTGTCCCTGATTCTTAATGCATCCTACCTGCTGCTGCTGCTGCTGCTGCTGCTGCTGCTGCGCCTGGTATACTTGTCATATATCTTCATGCTGGCCTCCACACATCTCCTCTTTGTTTCCTTAAAACACTCTTCCAATGCAATCTGCTCCCTTATCAGCTGCCTGTTCTCATTCCACACAATTTTTACTTGGTTCTTAATTTGAAGAGACTCTGTCAGGAGCTGACAGTTCCTGATACTGAACCACAAAGAAGAAATGGTGATTCGCACCCACATCCACTTTCCTCCCACTTGTACAAATACCATCCCTTCTCATCATGGGCCCTGATCCCCAGACAGATCCAGACTACAGACCAGAGTAGTCATGGAACATCATAGAGAAGAAGGTCAAATCCAGAAGACAGCATCATTCCAGAAGACTCAAAGGACTTCTAAATACCTGACACCAACAGGGACTCATGTATCTAGCAGAAGAGAACATGGGCCCATGAGTGCCTATATGTTCATGGTAATAGAAACATACCTGTAGGTGAGAGAGGGCAAAACTTCTCTAGGAGAGTAGATCAGACCCAACAGGTACACAGTCTGTCTATTTGTCTTTTACACACCAGATCTATAAATCCATTTTCAGCACCCCAGAGACTCAAGGTTAATTGATATCTCCAACATGGTGCACACCTTTTCTACCTAGAGGATACTGAGTTGGGAAGGACAATGATTGGAGGGAATCACAGACTCATCACACTTCATCAAAATGAGTCCAAGAAGTAAACATATAGAGCCTTTCTTTGAGGGAGACAAGCTTCCTGTGGAAAGGCAAATAGTACGGAGCCAGAACCCTGAATTTGTTTCAAAGACAATGATGGGCAGACACATTTTTGTGCCTAGAGCTGGGGTAACAACAGAGTTAGTCACTCACCAGTAATATTGATTTTCTTTAGTGAGCTTCTTGCACTTGTCCAAGGCATCACTGATCTGCTGAGGAAGTTTCTTGAGGTTGTTCATCACCTGGTCATGTTGCATCTCAAGCATGGTGTTCTCAAAGTTGATCCTGTGGGGGGGCGTGGCCCAAAAAGCAAATCATCTCCTGAACTAAAGATTCAAGCATTACATACATTCAAGTTGAACTGTGGATGAACCCAGGCCATATAGGCCACATCCTGGCTCTTTTGCACTGGGTCCTCTTGGTGCTTATTAAACTTGTTACTCTTGGTCTGGGGCCTGTAGATCTGGGAAACTAAAAGAAAGGAGCTGACCTGCTTTATATCCCTCAGGGGGCTAGAAGCAATAGATTAGCTCTCCAAGAACCTTCCAGGAACCGGTGGCAGAGGCCTGGGTCCAACTTAAACTTGTGATGTATCTTTTTATTTTTGTAGACAAGGTTTTCTCAAACCTTGGCTCTATTGCTACATAAATCCCCAAAGGAAATAATCAGTATTTACAGTGAAAAGGGTTTATTACATATATCAGGAGTTTCCAATGCCCATGAGAGTTGAGCACTGCACTCACATGCTGTGCTGCTACAAGTGAGGCTCCATGGCCTCATCACTATCATTACCTGAAAAGTGAGTCAGGTAAATCTTCAGACCCCATCACACTACACAGATTCCCTGGATCTTAAGTGGAACACAGACAGACACACACAGACATATACACAGACACAGACACACAGACACACACACAGACACACACACACACTCAGAATGCCTAATAAATACAGTGATGTGGCATTATTTCATAGTATAATGAACACATTGTGAGAAAAGCATGCGATGGCTTGCAACATATCCAGTCACTGTGACGGCAGATTGTAGAACCAGATCCTGCCAGCTGTTGGCAGATCTAAATGGACCCAAAGCAGCTCCAGGTCAATTACAAAAATGATTGACCAGAACAACACAGCAGCTAATATCTCCCTCAAAGCAACACCAGTCCAGGCTTCTGGAAATGCATGAATAGAGCTCGCACAATACTACCATTATTTCCAGACTGTGATTCAAGCCACGGGCTCTGATTTACTTTTGGAGTAATCAAAATAGCCTGTGACCCCACAATCTCACTCCTGGCTGAACTTCAAGTTCTGTGTCTAAAATCGAATCATCAAAATGATTTTGGATGTGAGGACAGCCAGGAGTTGTAGCCTCCTAAGATATGAGGAAATCTGGGGTCCACAGAGAGGGCCCAAGGTAGTCAGAGGAGAACTGGGCATAATGACTACCTGTCGTTCAGATTCTTGTCAGTATAATGTGCCAGGATAAACCGAAGTTCGTCTCTCTCCTTATTCATCATCTCAAGATCCCTTTTGAGCTTCTCCAACCTCTTCAGTCTCTGCTCATGCTTACTGATGGTGTAGGCTTGGGAGGATTCTTTCCCAACAGACCCTTTAGGTGGATAAACACAAATAAGCATGTAAAGAAAATACGATAAGGAAAGGAAAAACCATGCTTAGTCCCAACCAGTAGCCTGGGGAAGAGGGAATTCTAGAGTCACAGTGATTTCCTGAAAGAGCAGGAAAGCTGTCTTCAAGCTGGATGCCTCACCTATGTCCCTGTTCCCAACCACCATCACTAGACATATGGCTCAGTCCCTATTGCAGTCCCACTAACCCTGAAATGCATAAGCCTTCCCAGTCAAGAAGAAATTGAGGGCATTGTCAGTTTATATCTGACAATGTAGTCTGTACTACTTAGCACGAAAAAGATTCATCATAAACAACAGCACCAAATATCTCCCACAAGCCAACACCTATCCATGCTTCTTAAATGCTTGATGAGAGATCACATACTACTCCACTTAACGCAGACTGTGAGTCAGCCCACATCATGTGTGTTCAAGACCAAAGTATCTGAGACCTTGATATATGACAGGGGAATATTCCTCTGTGTTCTTGGCATCACATACTCATGTAAACTACAGGAATCTATTGAGGATGAAATGCTTTAGCACTCTATCCTGAGAGCAAGACTTTCTTATTCTCACAGAACTTCCTCCTGGCATCCTTTTCCACTCAGTATGAAATTCAGATCTCTCAGCAAAGCACAAGCAGGCTTGTCAGTTCCTAGAACTCTGCCAAACTAATCATTAGAAATTCTTGACTCGGGGTGTGCCATTGAGGAATGTCCAGGCTCCTGATGATAAGCCCTTCTCCTGTAAGGATCTGCTCAAGTCTCCCTCCTTCACAAAGCTCCCCCAACCACTGGCCAGGACTCTCTTTGTCTTCCCCAGGGCCATCTCCTTCTTCCTGGTTTATCACATGCCTTCTGCCTAGGTCTGGTCTCTGGTTGTATTCTATTGTCCCTCCGAAATAGCCTGCGCAGCATGGACAACATGACTGCTTGTGAACCCAGCAGGCTCTGAAGGAATTCTCCACAGTCAGTTGGTGTCACCACAACACTGGTGACATCACAGAAGATTCTAGGGTTCTCCTGGATACAAGAGATTGTCCAGGAACTTGACTATTGATGATGTCATTGGGAACTGCCATGGCCTACCTGCTGACCAGCTTGCCCCACATTGACCAGTTTCTGAGGTGTCCTTTACTGGAGTCTCTCTTTTGACTCAGGGGATACTCCTTGGCAACTTCTCCTTTCAAAGCTAGAGATTTAGCTCTGCTTCCTTACAAGTCAAGTGCTTTGGATGGGGAGAGTTTGTTCAGGCCTTGGCATCTGTAGCTCATCTTTGTTAGTACCTAATGCTCTAGGATCAAAGATTGCTTGAGGAAGATTCCTCTCCATGTTAAATCTACCCCTTTGCACCATCATGTAACAGAGTCCAATTTCCAAATTGTCCAGTTTCCCAGAGGCAAAAATCATTCTCCTGCACCTTTAAATTTATGCTGATTGGATTATATTTTCTTACTGTCCACATGACTTTAAAGGAGACATTTTTTTCAATATATTCAGATATGTGTTTTCACAATCCCTTTTTTTACAAAGTAAACTCCCTTGTTCTTGATAAAATAGTAGTTCATGTCCAGGGGAAATATCAAATTGCAAAATTTATGACTCTTCTACCAAAGATAAAATCCCATATTCTACCTTTCTCCAATACAACCGGGCAAAGTAGTATGTGCAACTCGTTCGTGCATCATGTACTTGCCTGTGTGTGTGTGTGTGTTTTGTGTTTGTGTGTATGTGTGTGTGTGTGATACAGTTTTATGTAAATGTAAAGTAATACAACTGCTTAAGGCTTTTTCAAAGACTTTAGTGTCACTTATAACTACGTCTTCCATCTCCTTATGTATTGTCCACCTGTCTATCCTCAAATTAAAACACTCCCAGTTTCTCCCATTTTCCTGTTCATATCACTTATCACCTGCATACTGCTATCCCATACCTTTACCATGATCATATATTTGAATGCTTGGTATCTAGTTTGTGGAAATGATTTAGAAAGCACAAGGAGATATGGTCTTGCTGGAGGAGGTGTGTCACTGGAGGTGGGCTTTGAGGTTTCAAAAGCTCATGCCAAGCCCTGTCTGTCTCCATCCTCTCTCTCTCTCTCTCTCTCTCTCTCTCTCTCTCTCTTCTCTCTCTCTCTCTCTTACTCTGTGTGTGTGTGTGTGTGTGTATGTCTATCCCTGTCTCTGTCTTTTTCATTTGTCTTCACCTTGTGGATCATATGTAAACTTATCTACCTCTCTAGTGCCATGCCAGTCTGGATGCCTTCCTGCTTGTTACCATGCTCCCCACCAAGCTGATCCTGAATCACACTCTGAAACTGTTAGCCTGCTCCAGTTAAATGCTATATAAGTTACCATGGTCAAGCTGTCTCCTCACAGCAATAGAAGAGAGACTCAGACAGCAAATGAAACTCTTAACTGAATTGGCAGCCTACAGGATGGAGAGAATCTTTGCCAAGTGTATATGTAACAGAGAGTTTGTTTCTAGACTCTATGAAGGCGTTAACTACAAACCAGGATCCCTACCATTTTAAGCATTTAAACATTTAATTTTATATTTAAGCATTTAAAATTCTTCTATGACTGGACATTGTAGTGCATACCTTGAATACCATCACTTAGGTGGCAGAGACAAAAAGCTCTCTGTGAGCTTGTGGACACACTGGTCTATGCAGTAGTTTCTGGAACAGCCACAGATTTGTAGAGAGACCCTGTCTCAAACACCACCTTGCAATGTTTTATAGAAACATGCAGAATCTTCAAAACATGAGAAACAAATTTATTATCAGTGGGCTTTAAAATGTTCAATATCATTAGTCATCAGAAAAATGCAAATTAAAATAAATTTGACAGTCTATTTTACTCCAGTCAGAATGAATATTATCAACAGAGTAAATGACAACAATGTTGGCATGGGTGAGGAAAAGAAGAACATGTTTTCATATATACAGTCACTATGGAAATCAGCAGAGATGCTCCAGAAAATATTGCTAGAAGTAGATCTACCCTATGATCAACCATACTATTTGTGGTATTTGAATGAGAATGGCCTCTATAGGCTCACAGATTTGAATACTTGGTCACTAGGATGTTGCACTGTTTGATAGAATTAGAAGGTGTGCCCATGTTGTGGTGGTGGGCTTTGAAGTTTCAAAAGCCCACCTCAGGATCAGGGTTTTTCCTGTTTCCTACAGATCTGGATACAGAACTATTAGTGACTTCTCCAGCACTGCATCTGCCTGTGTGCTGACATGCTTCTGCCAAGAAAATAATGGAGTAAACTTCTGAAATGGTAAGCAGGCCCCATTTAAATGTTTTCTTCAAAAAGAGCTTCCATGGTCATGGTGTCACTTCACAGAAATAGAAAACTAACTAAGACACTCTTCCTGGGCATATTTCAAAGAACATTATCCTACTTCAGAGATAACATGTTTGTTCATGTTCCTCGCTGCTTTATTCCCAATAGCCAAGAAAGGAAAACAATGTAGATGTCCTACAACTGATGAGTGAATAATGAAAATGTGGTTCCCATATGTAGGACTGTGAAAGATCAGCATGGTTTATAGTCAACCACCAGCTAGAAATCGCTTGAGACTCCAGATGATTCTAAGTAATGGCATGCATTTCACCATGCTCCCAGACTCCAGGCTCCTGACAGGAGGCCACTGACCTCCATGTATCATTGCTTTCATTCCTGTAGGCTAGCCCCTCCACAGGTAGAGGGTATGACTACAGACCATGGAGACTAAAGACAGATCTCCACATGGATGAGGTACCTAAAAGCTAGAGGGGCATAGCCAATTAAACATTCCTTCTCACACCCTCCTCCTTGTAAGAGCTCTGGCTCCCTGGGAGACCTCAGACTGTGCTCCGCACCCTTGAAAAGAGTCCAAATGCTTCACACAGCCTTAAGTCCACTTGGCACCAGCATAAATTGAACACAGTCAAATTCCTGTGCCTCTGTCCCTACAAGAGGCCCTAGCCACATGGCAAGACAGTCACAGGACCCACACATCAACCTAACAAGTCCCACACAAACTACAACACAACACATATACACAATGGAATTCAGTTATGACTAAAAGTGAAATTTACCAGTAAATGAAAGGGGGCAGAAAGAATCATTCTGAGTGATATAACACAGACTCAGAAGGACAAATTTTACATGATCCTTATTATGTGTATGGTTGTAGGAGGAGCTAAGGTGAGAGGAGCAAGGAGAAGAGGAAAAGGAAGAGGAGGAGCTAGAGAGAGCAGAGATGTAGGAGCAATGGAAAGCCACACAGGTATGGAGAGCAGTCTTGGGTAACAAATTTCATTTAGGTTAGCTAATTGGGAAACAACTCTCTATTTATGGGCATATTGTTTTTGAGCATTACCAAACATATAAAGCCTTTGATTAATCTTTAAACATTAGAGTCACTTTCTCTTATTGGGCCATTTCCAAGCTGACGCCTTGTGGGGACAGGGCTGGTGTTTCTGGCTGTACCTTTCTAGCTGAAATGCCCTTGTGTCCTCCAGCAAAGAAACATGCCAGCTGAGCTATGAAGAGCTGCTTTAGCTTAGATAGTCAGCTTGACCAGTGGTAATTTTAAAATAATTACTTCAACATATGATAGCAATGACTCTCTTGAAATGTGTATTTATTTTTTATTATTTTTATTTTTTAATTGCATATTTTATTTACATTTCAGGTGTTATCCACTTTCCCCCTCCCGCCACCCACCCAGAATTCCCCTATAGCATCCCCACTACTCCTGCTTCTGTGAGAATATGCCCCGACCCATCTACCCACTCCCTCCTCTCCATTCTGGTATTCCTGCACATTGGGGCATCTTGCCTTCACAGGATCAAGTACTTCCTCTCTCACCTATGATGGACAAGACTATCCTCCTCTACATATACAGCTGGAACCATGGGTCCCTGAAGTACTTATAGAGGATAATACATTAGTGAGTGGTTAGAGGAGGAAATTTCAATTAAATGAGAAAAAAAAAAAAAAACAAATTTGTGAGGAGAAAAACAGAATTTTGGGACAGAAAGAGTTAAATGTGGTGGCAGATTGTAGACGAGTGTGTAGGATTAAATATGCTTGACCCTGAGAGTGGCACTTTTGTGAGTTGTGACCTTATTGGAGTGAGTGTGACCTTGTTGGAAAAAGTGTGTCACTGTGGTGAGGTTAGCTTTGAGACCTGTCTCTTGGCCACCTGTAAACCAGTCTTCTGGGTGGCTTCAGACCAAGATCTTGAGCTCTTAGCTCCTTCTCTAGTGCTATGTCTACCTAGATGTTGCCATGCTTCCTGCCTTGATGATAATGAATTGAACCTCTGAACCTGTAAGCCAGCCCCAATGAAAAAATTTCCTAGGTCATGATGTCTCTTCACGTCAATAAAACCCAAACTAAGATGTGGGACAGTAGACCTTGTCAGGAAACTTGGTAAAGCTGAGTGGGTTAGGAGTTCCAGAACCCAGAGTGGACAACAAGAGCTGCACCTGCTTCCTACCCAGCCTCTGTCACATGACCACAACATCTACATAGGAACATTCAAAGGTCATTTAGATCAGAATAGTGTTCTCCATACAAATGAGTATCTGGAGGCTGGTAAAGATCAGCCAATAAGCTTCCCTTCCTGGACATTCTTTCTTCCGAAAGTATTTAATGTCTGGTCCATCTTGAGGAGGTGGTATGCACACATTTTCTTTGATGAACTATCAACAGACAGTGTAGAACCAAGGATTTTCTCTCTCATCAAGAACAACTGTGGAGAACATGGAAAAAGCCTTTGTCTACAGAGCCCTGCCACCTAAGTCTCCTGCAGAAAGCCCCTCCATGCTTCTGGACTAGCTACCACTGAGCTAAGGCAGAGTTCTCCATTTCTCTGGTTTAGGGTTGTCTTTAGCCTACAGGCTTCCTCTATTCCAGGCTCCTCCATAACTTCCAACTCCAATGTCTGCATGTCTGTTTCCGAGAACCCCTTGCACTGGTCTTCTTGCAGGCTAGCAGGTCCTATTCAGCTCCCAACTCCCTGGGACTCAGAAATGTCTGAATGTCCAGGAGTTTGGGAGCCCCTGGCCTCAGCCTCCTCCTCATAGGCCTGTGGACTGCAGACCCACCAACTCTTCTGTGTGGTTTCCAGTGTCAATTGGACACCAGAGAGTCAGGGAACCCCAGCTTCCACCTCCCACACCCAAGGCTACATTTGCTCACTCCCTAACTGGTATATCTGCATTTCTCTCAAGGACAGTATGAGACAGTGGGCTTAGGTTAAAGTCTGCCTAGCATCTCTGCAGCTGGTCTGCCCACTATCTTTCCACACCTGTGCTGCAGGGCAAAACACAAAACCACACTAAGGCAAGGAGGTAGTATGAGGCTGGGATAACTGATAAAGGCTTTGAAAGGCTATATGAAAACCTACAATTGGAGAAGCTTTATAACATTCCAACTCATATAAAGGAGGTTAAAATGCAATTACCCTATATAGTCTAACAATGCCTCCCTTCAACACCATAAACTATCAAAAGAAAAGCCCAGGGCCAGGTTTGGGTTATCTTGTTTTGGGTTGTTAATCATTGAAGTCTTATAGACACAGTAAAGACTATTGCTAATGTTCTTGGTTACTTCATAGAAGGCTATAGTAAGACTACATTGCTGAAAACAATGTTAGTTGGCTCAGCCTACAACCCAGGCATCTAACAAATTATGTTTTTGTGTGTTGAGAACATACCAGTTCCTCTTTAGCAGTTACTTGGAGATATTTGGCTACTTGCTGCCCACCACAGTTGCTCTATAGAAGAGGTAATGCCTTCATAAGTGAGACTGCAATTCCCAGTCCACCATCACCCCCACCTCCACCCAACATCTGTCCCAATATCTGGCAATTGGTATTCTGCTTTCTGATTTTCTTAGTGGTGCTACAGGAGACCAGGAAGACTCAGCCTCATCAAACTGAAATGAGAAAGAATCTGAGTACATCTTACAAAAATGGCCCATATCAGCCTTGACTTCTTCTTCTTTTATTTATTTGTTTTTGTTTTTGCTTTTCAAGACAGGATTTCTCTGTGTAGACCTGGATGTCCTGGATCTCACAGTGTAAACCAGGCTGGCCTTCAACTCAGAAATCACCCTGCCTCTGCCTCCCAAGTGCCTGGCCAGCCTTGACTTCATAGTGAGTAGTATGTCAATGTTTTTCTTGCTGTAACTATAAACTCCTTGTCTGTGATGGTTAGCATTAATGGTCAATTTGACTCAACCCATGGTCATCTGGGAGGATAGTCTCATCAAGCGCTTGTCAATGAGTGGCCTGTGAGCAGATCTTTGGAGGTGGTTACTCTTAGTCACATTAATTGATGTCAAAAACCACAGTTCACTGTGGGAGGCAATATTCCCTAGGAACGGAGGGGGTCTTGAACTGTGTAGGAGTGGAGAATTGAGTTGAACACAGACAAGCTTGTGTGCAAGTTAGGAAGTGAATGTTCCTTTTTCTCTGATTTTGTCTGTCAGTGTGATGTGACCAATAGTCTCAATCTCCAGCTGTTATGACTTCCTGCAATGATAGACAGTCTCATGAAATTTTAAGCTAAATAAACTGCTTCTCTCCTAAGATGCTTTTTTTCTCGGATATTTCATTGCAGCAACAGAAATGAATCTATAATGTGCCTTTACAGTGTCCACCCTGTTAGTCCTTTTAATTTGAAGACTTCCAACACGTTTACTTGAGTTCTCCATAAAATATATAGTAAGTTTCTGGGGTCTGAACTTGCCCCAACTCTACAGTGTTAAGTACTAGAATTTATTTCTCCATTCTAATTGTAGTTTGACATCTCTTCTCTAACTAAATCCGTCCGAATCCTTCTCTCCAAATCTTTGCAAGAACTATCTCACCTACTCGTCCAACACTCCACCATCATACCTCCTTGCTCTGTTCCCCACCCAGCCTATGCAAAAACCAAACCATAACCATAGCACATCTCTTTTGCCCAAATAAGATCCTAAGAAGATATACCATGTGAGGATACATGGAGGAGAGAAAAATACATTTAAACAAACAAAGACCCAGAAACATGGCCCAGAAATTAAGCACTGTCTTGAAGGAATAGGACAGAAAGGAATAGAATGGTACACTTGAGTTTCTTATCTTGTCTTGATATGTCACAGGTGTGTGAATTCTTCACCATCATCATGTGCATATCAACTACATATATAACTCAAGCGTTCTCATACAAGCACACACAAACACACACACACACACACATTTTTACAAAAATACTTCATCTCACAACACTTGGGGCATCTCATGCCCATCAAGACCTTCAGTTCTTGAGAGTAGGATGATCTGTAAGTAGAACCAGAAGTTAGAAATGCATAAGGCATCATTCAGTGTTTAGTGACAGGCTTTGGTCCTGGCTGTCCCCCCAAGGCTGTACCTAGCATTGCCTACTTGCTTGCCATGCTGAATCCTTTCCCACCAGCCACATCTGGTTCTCACTGTCATCCTGATTCTTTTCATCTCTGCACAGCAATAGTCCTGTCATATCCTCAAACTTGGAAGTCCTACTGAGATTTGTTGAAGTTTTCCTCTGTTTTGTGTCAGTAATCAAGGGAAAGTAGTCTCAAATAAAACCTGCAATGGGATTATCTCCAGTTTGCTCTCTTTTATGCCAGCTAGCGAAAGCCAAAGTGTCTTGTCCTTGATCTTCAGTGACTGTCAACCCTGGTTATGCATGCAGACCTCTGCAGGTGTCTTTATATTAAAGGCTCACCCCTATACTCTACATTCATTGACTCTAAACTCCAGGAATGTGACTCAGGCATAGGTGTCTTCAACAAAGCTCTAATGGTTACTCTACTGCTCAGGCACTGCTGTAATCCACAATATTACCTTCTCCCTCATTAGAGCAGTATTCTCTAATCCCAAGAAATACAGTTTTGGTGCAAACTAATAAGAGGTCACCAGGATTTTGAGACGGTTGGTCTAGGGAGGAAAGGGCAGGATTAGGAATTTTGCACTTGGGCCCTCTTCAGGAGGTGTTCATCTTTTCAAAAAATTTAAAAGCCCTTACACAAAGAGCTAAGACACTAGTCTGTTGCATTCTAGAGGAAGCAAACAGATCCCCTGTCAGTGGAAGCTGGCATCACTTTCCCTCAAATAAACATCAGCAAATATTTGAAGAATAGCCGTGTGAAAAGTCCCACATTGATTTGCTGGAGATACCATAGCAAAGTACCAAAAAGTGGATGCCTTTGTCAATATAGGATTTTCATCTGCAAACCTGGAACTCACCAGTTCAAAACTGTGGTGACTTAGGTTCTTTTCCTGTTGCTGTGATAAAATACCCTTAGACAAGGACCATGTTACTGTGATTCCCAGACAAGGTGCAGGGCCCACTCTCCTGAATGCTGCAGCTGGTGAGGAACAGGGCTAGCTGTAACACTTTCATGGCCCCAGGGTCAGCTCTCTCGCTTGTCACACAGTTGGGGAGGTGGGGGACAGCATCTCTCCCATGGCCATGTCACCTCTCAGAAGACAAGTGGCAGAGTCATCTCTCCTCTGCTGACATTCTTGTGTCTGGCTCGCTTTTGCTACTGCAACCCAGCCCAGCTCTACTGTGCTGCCCTGCTGATATGCTAGTCCTGCTCTTCTGAGAACTACAGCTGGTGAGGAGTGGGTAAGCTGTCCCTCTACCATGTCCCTGGGGCCAGCTTTCCTGTCTACCTCAGGTGGCCAAGGGTAATGGCAAGAAAGGTCTCTCCCCTGCATTCAAGCCACCTCACTGCAGATGAGTTGCAGGGACAGATCTAATGTGATCAAGCTGGTACAGATTTAGAGATGTGGCATCATTGTGAATTGTGTGTGTGTGTGTGGTGTGTTTTCCGTGGGCTCCTGCCATTCTTAGTGGCACTCCACCTCCCTGGTTGAAGATGAAGATGGAAGCTCTCAGCTACGGCTCTAGCAACCTAACTGCCTGCCTGCCAGCCTGTCTGTTGCTTGGTGATCAGGGAAACAGTCTCTGAAATTAAAAGTTCCTAATACACATAGAACGCTTAATTTGTGTTACCAAGTTGACTAGATTAACAACTTCTACGATGTGAGTGATGTAAACCTACACAAATATCTATGAGGACATTTCCAAAGAGGATAAACTGTGTAGAAACTATCCACTCTGTGGTTTGGTGTCACAATTTTATGATCTGACATCCCAGACATATAAGGGCAAAACTAATTTTTTAATGTGGGAACTTAGAGATATAAATTTCCATTGTAGAACAGATTTTATCATTTGCCAGTGATTTTGTTGTGTTCGGCTCTTCTGCATTTTTTTTTCCTTTGTTTCTTGATTTCTTCCTTTGTATTTCATTATCCAGCAATGAGTTGTTTAATCTCCATGAGTTGTGTACCAAATAGACTTTGGTTTTTCTGTTGATTTTAAGTGTAACTGTAGTGTGTTACAATAGAATATATGGAGATATTTTATGTTTCATCAAATTGGTTTTGTAGCCCGGGATCTCCTTTATTTTAGAGAAGAGTTTCTGGTTTCCTGAGTAGAATGTATATACTTTGATACATGGAAAGAGTGTTCTGGAGGTATTGTTAGGTCCATTTTGTGTGTGATTTCATTTCATTCTGATATTTCTCTCTTTCTCTTTTGTCTAGATGACCTGTGTTCTGGAGAAAGTAGAATACTGTAAAACACTCATTATTTTGTATTAATCTGTAGTAATCATAAAGAATATGAAAACAAACAGAACATGGCAGTGGTATATGAGATAGCAGGATGCAGGTGATAGGTGATATGAACAGGAAAATGGGAGAAACAGGGAGTGGTTTAACTTGAGATGGGACAGGTGGAAAATACCAAAGAAGGTGGAAGATGTAGGAATAAGTAACAAGTCTTTGAATAAAGTCTTTGAAAAAGCCTTAAGGAGTTGTTTTACTTTACATTTAAATAACATTTTATCACACACACATACACACACATAAATTCAGAGAGACACAGGCAGACAGAGATAGGGAGACAGAGAGAGAGAGAGAAAGTAAAGAGAGAGAGAGAGAGAGAGAGAGAGAGAGAGAGAGAGAGAGAGCATTGCCACTGGGATAATAAGCTTCCCTCAAGAGCCATAGGATAAATAAAAAAAAAAAAAATCCCAACACTAGACATGGGAAACCTCCTTTAGATGTGTGGGTGAGGAGATTCCAAGAGTCACTCAAAGCATTATAGACTATTAATGCATGTGGGGCCAGTGATCTGTGGAGCTGAGGGAAGGAGGCCTGGAGGAAGACTTGCTTGAGGCATGTACAAACCGTGGAAATCTCATCCTCAGATTAGCAGGAATAGGATTGCTCCCCCCATGCCTAATTGTCCAAGTACATGTAACCCCATGCCACCACTTTGCCCAACATAGGAGTTCATAAAACTAAATAGCAGGGTAAGCTTCCTTTTACCTTAAAAGGTCATGTCTAGCACCAACTGGAATTCCTCCCAATGCTAATGAGGCATCTTCAGCACACTGGTCCCCAGCCAATGATATACACTCAACCTGACAGCTTTACCCACCCTTCAAAGGTTTAAGTAGCCTTTGATCTCCCCTTAAATGAGCTGTCTCAATGAAGCTGCCTCCCTAGAGTCTCTTTTAACATTCTAACTGCCTGTGGTCTCTTTTGCTCTTGGCATCCACCTTGCTTCCCATCTCAAGATCCACTGAATATGATCAGTAGTGGGCTGATCAGGACACTTTGGGTAGGTAGTCACTGCTATAAGATTGGGTCTTGTGGATATCACAAGGAAGCCACATCCATGAAATCTCAACAATATGGCTGCTGAAATAAGACCTGTACAATGACAATATCTGTTGCTATGACAACATGGATGGAGTAGTCTCACATGGCTCCAGCTCCAAATAAAGAGCTGTGGGCAATAAACAGCAGCTAAGAGAGGTAGAATTCGTTTTCACCAGGAGGAGACCCCTTACTGCTTATCTAAAACCAAGTAGCCATTTCTAATAGAATAACAAAACATCAAAAAATAAGCCACTTAATAAATGGAAATATCAGGCTACATTTATATATTTATTCTAATGTGTATAACAAGAGTAATTTAAAAAAAACTGTGTAGTTGATAGTGAGTAGGAAGCATAGGTGTAGTTGAAATGAGGAGAAGGGAATGTTATAGATATATTTTAATTAAAAAAACAATTGATAAGGAGACTGTGAGAAAGGTAGAAAGTTAGCTGTGTGCTGGAATTCCATTTACCCCTTCTCCTAATTGGCTAAGAACTGAGCAAGCAGCTTTACATGTCTGTCATTGAATCTTCCACATCATGATAACCCAATAGTGAAACAAAATAAAACTTGCCCTAATTTTGCCAGGAATCTGGTTTAAAAAAAAAAGAAAATAGTGACTAAGGCACAGATCCATCTGACCCATGTAGGACCCATCTTACATTGTCTTGTCTCTAATTTGTCTATCTTAGATTCTATTCCAGTGCTGTGCATAGCCAAGGCAATTCTAGTAAAAGAAAGTATTTTATTGATGGCTCACTTACAGTTTCAGGGGTTTAGGACATTATCATCATGGAGGATAGTATGATAATATGCAGTCAGACTCTGGAGCACTAGTAGAGAGCTTCATTCTCATCTGTAGGCATAGAGGCAGGTATGGGACTGGGCCTAGCATGGGCGTTTGTAACTTCAAAGTCCATCTTCTAGAAGGCCACACCTCATAATCCTCTTCAAATAGTGCCACTCTCCAGTGACTAATCATTTGAGCATATGAGCATATGGGGGTCATTCTTAACTCAAACCACTATACATTCTATTACTAAACAAAGTAGCAGTTTTAGGAGATTGAGGCTTCAAGTCAGGAATCAAGGAAATCAACCTATGAGAGGGCCATGCTGTTTTGTAAGGCTACTTATAAGGTTTGACCTTGGGATGAAGAGGAAGAGGAAATATTTGGTTTATCTGGGAAGGATAGAACTGGTTTGTAGTGTGGGGAATAACATTATTGCATCAAGGGTTGGAGTTCTTTTTCCTTGAGGCAACATCTAAATAATAATATTAAAAAAACCTGCCTCGAGAAAGCTTGTATTCTTCAAAACTGTTAAAAGTAATTCACTGTGTTCTTCATATCCTGTATCAAATGTCAGCATAGCACACAGGTTTTATGACTAATGAGATGATAATTTAGCTGTTTAGTGAGTTAATAAAAAGAAGTTACAAATGCTAAGGTAAGAAGAAATACAATATTGATCATCAGACATAAGGTTGGCCCAGATGTATATCTTCATTAAAAATTGTCATTTCAGTGCAATTATGTATTGGGATCATTTTTGGGGTGTTGTGATGGGTACCCTTGGTTGTAAACCACAGGATCTCCAGGCTCTGAGAGAACTTTCCAGGAAAGGAGCAGCTGAGGTTGGCCCAGTGGAAGCTCCATGATCAAAGATTCAGAAGAGCTAGGGTGCTGGGGCAAGAATGAGTGGGTGGGTGAGGCAGCACCAAAATAGAGGCAGAGGGAGGTAGAGGGAAAGGGTGTTATGGAGGAGAAACTGGGAAGGGGGGGGTAACATTTGAACTGCAAATAAATGAAAGAAACAAGGGAAAAAAAAGAACAAAAGAACATCAGACAAATCAGAAATGTAGGCAACCCTGGAGATGGACAACCTACCAAAGAGATCAGGAGCTAAAGATGCAAGCATCACCAACAGAGTATAAGAGATAGAAAAGAGAATCTCAGGCATAGGAGATACCATAGATGATATTGACAAGTCTGACAAAGAAAATACAGAGTGCAAAAAACCTGTACCCCAAAACATCCAGCAAATTCAGGTTACAATGAAAAGAACAAAAATAATAGAATAATAGAAATAGAGGAGGGTGAAGATTATCAGTTGAATGGCCAAAAACCATATTCAACAAAATCATAGACTTTTGAGCTTCTGCTCAAAGACCATGCTTGTGCTGTGCAAGGCTTTACCCCACCTTTCTTCACTGCCCGCCTTGCTTGTTCACTTTTCCCTCCATCTTGAATGCCTCTCTCACTGTGTTCCTATCATTGAGTCTGTTAGTCCACTGCTGCCCCAAATACCTCCTTTCTCTTTCCCTACCCTTTCTAGCTTACTGGAAGATGGTGGTGACTACTCCCTCTGCCCTTTCCACAGTTCTTCCTTGGTGCACAGCATCAGTCAGCTTTCCATCAAGGTAAGGAAAGAGAAGATGGAGAAGCAGATTTGTCTCCGTTTCCTCTTCTCTTTAATAAAAGTCTGTCCTGTGTTTAACCATAGCTCCGAGTCTTGTGTTTATTTCCCCATATGTTTATAGATACATAAGAACAGACAATCAATCATTTTCTATTATCTCTAAATGATGCAGAGGGATTTGCATCAGTATGCTGAACATAAACCCACATTTCAAAAGGCTATCAAAGCAGTATAATGGGGCTGATAGGAAGTTGAGACTTGGAGTAAAATTAAAATAGCTTCCTTGCTGCATGCTTTCTGTTTTCTTGCAGTTTGATTACAGATATTTGTCTTCCAAGTACAATGTCTTTGCAGGACTCTAAGTAACCATGTTGAATGAATGGGTTTTAACATAACACTGAATGTAACACAGTGTTCTTTTACTATTTGTTCTCTCATATATTATTATATCCTGACCACAGTTGTCCCTCCTTCCTCTCCTCCCAGTCCCTCTCCTTATCTCTGCCCCCACCCCATCTACTCCTCCTTCACTTCCCTTCAGAAAATGGCAAGTCTCTCACGGTTATCAAACAAATATAGCATTGGAAATTTTCTGAGTTACTGATCCTCCAGCAGTCTGGAATCCTGGAGAGGCATCTCACTCCAGCATCAGCTGCTGGTTCATCAGCAATAATGGAGACCTCCTGTTCTATTTGTCTCCTCTTCCTCCTCTTCCCCATGTTCCTTCTCCTCCTCTTCTTCCTCTGACATTTCTCTCTATATGTCTCTATCTTTATATCTCTATATTACTCTCTTTCCTCTCTTCTCCTTGTTGTCCCTACCTGTGACCCACCCCACAGTCCAGTAACTCAAACTCCACCTGCCTCTATTCCCCCCAGTAATTGGATGTCACCAGTTTTATTTAACTAATAGTTTTAAATTGGGGAGCAAGGATCACACAAAAAAAGGCTGGTATATATGAGGATCCTCTCTCATCTTGGATCAACGAGGTCTTGGGGCACAGAATTTAGATTTTGAGCTGCACCTGACCAACCCCCTAAAAATATGCATTATTGGCACTTAAGTATTTTTGTCTTTAAAAATAAAACATGAAATGGGAAGCTGAGGTGCTAGGAGAACTCAGAAAATCTGCTGAGAAGAGGGCTGTGTTGTTGTGTGTAAGAAATCGTCTCTTAGGAATGTGAAGGCCCTGTGCAAGCAGAAATGCATGGAAATGAACAGATGCTACCCAAAGTAGAATGAAGGCCAAACATAACTATTGCCATGACACCATCAGCAATGAGAGAAAGCAGATTCTGATCAGACTCCTTAGTGCCTGCATGTTCTGGATCAGTGGTACAGCATGATGTGTTGGGCTCAGATCTCCAAAAAGAACAGAAAGAAAGGAAAAGGGGGAAAGAAGGAGGGGGAGAGATGAAAGAAGGGAGGAAATGGGGAGGAAGTGAGGTGTTTATACAGAAGGTTGGTTTTTCAATTACAGCAAAGCATTTAACTATTTCTCTGTGTAAAAACAAAATCAGATTGTGTGAGGGTCAGGAGACCTGTGTTGGAGCTAAGCAGTACCCTACTTAGCTATTTTTAATTTTAATTCTTTAGTCACAGTAATGTATAACTCAGTGGGCTCCATATGATATTCAGCACATGATACAAAATGTGCCTATCACATTCAGTCTCTCTTTATCCTGCCCTCCCATCATCATCAGTCTCATTAGTGTCTTCTCTACTTTTTCTTTCATACCACATTACTCCATTCACTTCTAAAATGGCAGTCCGACATTCTATGGGGCTCCAGAAATTATCCTTCAAAGGCACATGGATTCATTATTTTGGGAAGTCTTTGACCTAGAACCACCTTAAAAACAATACTCGGGTTGGAGACCCAGCTCAGAGGGTGAATTGCAGATGTTTCCTTCCACCTTCGGAGTTACAGTTTCTGGAATCTGAGTTGAATCCGCAGAACTCTGTGGTGAGAGGAGAGAAGTCTCTGGAGTCGGAGCTACAGGTTTATTTTGGGATCCTCTCAACCCTTGCTTCTTGTGACTGACACAGAGAGTTATCATCTGACCTCCTCGTGTGAACATTAATATTCATCCATATACTTACAATCAATCAATAAATGTGATAAAAGTATTTGAGTGTAGTTTGGGTGTACAGACTTATTTGTAGGACCTAATTTATTTAACCTTCTGGTGTATCAACTTTATTATGAAGATTTTGGCCAACAAAGGGGAAACTGAAGGAGAAACTGGGTGCTGGGACCTGGACCCTTTTTCTTGTGATTGTGAGCCTTAGCCCAGTAACTAGAAGTTTCTCTAACCCTACTTTTAATGATTTCCTTATTTTTTTTTTTTACAGACTAAGTACTTCTTATTTATATGTCTAGAGAGAGAGAGAGAGGAGAGAGAGAGGTGTGTGTGTATGTTTGAACAATTAATGAAACATAGAAACCATATATTTGAAGGAGAAAGCAGACAGACATATGGGAGGATTTTCAACAGTGCTTAGAACAGTGAGTGCAACCTGTGCACAGTGACTCCATTGTGGGTGGAATAACCCTTTCACAAGGGTTAACGAAGGCCATCAGAAAACATAGATATTTGCAGTACAACTCATAACACTAGGAAAATTACACTTAGGAAGTAGCAATTAAGATAATTTTATTGTTGAGTGTCTCCCTAGCATGGGGAACTGGATTAAAGGTTCTCAGCATTAGAAATGTGGAGGACCACTGGCTTTATTCTCAAAAATAAAAGAAAGAATTTAAAATGGTATTCAAAGACAACTTAAAGGATTAAGTCAGGAGTTCCAGTGCCGTAGTATCATCAGTATACTATACAGGCAAATCATAGTATGAAATTTTGTGAATTTGAGAAGGAAAGATCTTCCTCAAGTCTTTGGAAAAGGAAATAACAAAAGCACACTGTATGAGAATCTCAAAGCCAACTAAATTAACCACAGAGGAAAACAATTCACAAAGTTTTAGGACTTTGTAAACTTGCAATTGGCCAGATATTCCACTAGTAAATAGTTATCCTCCTCAACCTTTTTCTGGTCCTCTTTCATCTTATTCTTGATGTTACTGGTTACTGAACCCAGGGCCAAATGTGTCCCAAGCAATCACTTTGCTAAAAAGATATAGCTGTCTGCCAAACTTATCCAAGCTCTTGGTAAACTGCCCCAGTTGACCCAGCAGTGGTCTAGAATACAAGAAAGGTTGAACTTGTAATCTTCCTACCTCAGTTTCTCAAGTCACTGGCATTACAGATTAGACCTAGAGCACACTTCTTGTAATTCTCATGTGTCATCTGCTTTCTGAATGAAACTGTCCATCTGGAGAGCTACACTGTGTGCTACCAACAACTCTTAAAGTTGACTGCCTGACAAGGAAAACTTATTTCTAGAATTTTTCCAGGTTAATCTACTTTAGTTTTACCACCTTTTGGCATGAACTTCTCTCAGAAACAGGCTTAGAGCTTCTCTTTCCTTAAACAGGATAGAAGTGGAATCACATGCTGATTTTAAAAGTGTTCACCCAAAATGCCACAGAATGCGTTTATACTAAGTTCTCAAAGTCTGGGGAATTATGACTGTCTAATAGGGTTGGATTTATAATCTTCATGTATGATGGGGGGTGGGGAATCTGAGTGTTTACATTGTGATGGATTTTCTAATTCCTTAGAAATAAAAGCTGCAAGATTCTATTTTACCACAAGGTGTCAGCCCAGGGTAACTTAACTTCAAATGCCTTTTACACTGTCTAATGTAAGTCATTGATTCAAAAATTATATATGAAGCATTAAAAGATGCAGAACAGTGGAGTGCAGAAATCCCTTTAATCCCAGCACTCAGGAGGTAGAATCAGGCTGATGTCAGAAAGAGTGGAAGTTTGTGAACCAGGTTCACATTAAAAATAATACTCAGGGTAGAGACCCAGCTCCACCTTGTGAGTTACAGTGTCTGGAGTCTGAGCTGAATCTGCAGAACTCTGTGGAAGGGTCCCTAGAGTCGGAGCTACTGGTTTATTTTGAATTCCTCTCAATCCTTGCTTCTTGTGAACCCCACACCGAGTTATGACCTGACCTCCACGCGTGTATCATAATATTCATTCACATGCCTACAATAAGTAAATAATGAATAAATAAATAAATAAATAGCAAGTTCCAAGCCAGTCAAAGAACATGATGAGACACTATCTCAAAAAAATGAAATGAAATGAAATAATTTAAGAAAAACACCTTTCAGTGTTTGGCACACTGTGAAAAAAAGGATGATCATGGAAAATGTTAAAGGGAGTTTATTTGTGTTTACATTTCCTAAACGGACTTGTCTGGGAATGCTGTGCATGACATTCCTGAGATGCTGTTATTGAGATCTCAGTCAGTAATTCCTGAGTCAGCCTCCATTTCAGAGGAGTAGATTCCACTCTGACACTTTTCCTTTCTGAATTTTTCAGATTTTTTTGGGGGCGGTTGGGGGCTCATAATGCTTTGACTGCCCCGGGAAGCTATAGTTAATAGATGAGATTCGAAGGTGAGGTGGGAAGGAGTAAATCTGGTGTAAAAGTCGCTCACAAACTCAGATTCATTCTTTGACTGTGCTAACTCCTAGTTCATGGGAAACTGCTATGTTGGAAGAGCACTACACCACGGAGGGCATATTAGCTACAGAGCAGTTGGTCTCCAAGTGTGATTTAGGATCAGTACAGTATCACCCGGCAACCGATGAAATGCACAACTGCAGATTTCTTCCAGACCTGATTGCGGAATGGAACATGTCCCAGGAGTCAGTTGGTTTCCAGTGAGCCCTCCAGGTAATTCCTGGTCCCCTGGCTTTGACAATGAGCACCACTGGCGACGCCACACCCACCGCTGCCCCAGCGACCCTGGGTGTGAGCAGCATCGTTTCGCCCGCAGGGGGCGCTAGGTGTGCTGCGACCGAGGGGCGTGGTCTGCAGAGCGGTTGTGCTCTGCAGCCAGAATCAAACTCTGCATGGGACTGGGAGTTGAGCAGCGGGTGCCTCTCCATGGGATCCCAAGGAGAAGGGGATGAGTCATGGGTCTCCTCTGCAGGGCTCTTGCTTCTGCCTCGGCAGGCCTTGGGAATCTGCTGAGGGCGGAGGAGGGGTGAGGAGGGTCTCAGGAGCAGGCGAGAGGGTGGAGGAGCTGGGGCAGCCAGCTCTGAGCACCCCTTCATCCCCTCCTGGCTCGCGGCCAGCCCCTCAGGGAGCAGAGTCCTGGCTCTAGAGCTCCTGGTGCTGGTCAACTTTGCAGTCAGACTTGTTTCCATTAAGTTTGCCAGCTAGGCAGTTTGCACAAGTTTGCCTCCCTGAATGAGTGACTGGTACCTCTTCGTGCTGTTTCTTGGGCTGGTTTCTAATTTAGTGGACCTTTTTTCATTTTAAGTTCTTGGAACACCAGTCCTACTCTTTCGGGATCTGAGTAGGATTCCGATTTTCTCCAAAATAGTCAAAGCTTTTAAATAAGGCACTCTGGTGAAAGCAACAAACAGGTACTGTAATCCTGGAATTTAACTCCACTCCAAATTTTGTTATCCTGTTCCGTAGGGGTGGAGGATGCGTCCACATCTCGATATTAAATCAAGGGAATGTATTTCATATTAATGTTAAGCACTTGGGGAAGTAATGCTTTAAGAAACAGCACTGTGTAGAACACCTTCCCCTCTTCCAATAATTAACTGTGGCAATGCAAAAGTACATTTGAAAGACTCATGGGACATGCCCTGCAAACTACAATGTATTCCAGTCATTGGGTTTCTTGGATTCTAAACTCCTGACCATAAACATGAGTCTCTTGGGCTGTGTCAATATTTAGTAGGAACAGCAAGCCAGCCATCCTAATCCAGCGAAACAGAAATCACTGTTCAACTGGGAAGTAGGCTGGTGAGTGTTGGTTCAAATCCTGGAGTTGTTCTCTGCACTATGTTGTTTCCTGCTGGGTTTGCTGTGCAACCTGATGAAACCTTCTCTCCTGTAGGAGTTCAATTATAGTTTAGCTAATGTCTGGTGGAAGAGAGCATGTTTTATTTAACTGGTACTTTGTTTTCTCGGTTTGGGGCACACAGTCAACAATCGCCCTTACTGACATGGGTTCTTTCCCTTAGTGATGCCCCTCAGCGCGGTACCATGCAGACAAATGGCTGGGAATCTCTTCTGGGCCACTCTGGCCTTCCACCCAGAATCTCTATGCAGTGGCTGTCTGTCAGCAAGCACCAACAACTCTCTGCAGGTCACTATCTGTCGATAAAGTGTCATACTTTAAGATGCATGGCATTACCACACAGTTCTTGCTGGATTGTTTGCCTGTCCTGAACCAAAAGGTTTTTGAGAACAGACATATCACTTAACTTTGTATTTGCTGTGTCTCCCGTCATTGTTCAGTGTGGTTAATGAATTAACAGTGAACAGCAATTAGATTATACATTGCTGTCTGCCCGCTTGAACCACCAGACTTAAAATACACTCTAAACTTAGAATAAATTGTTCCTTATACTTTATTACAATGCATACTACTCTATTCCTAGGTACCTCATACCAACCGACTCACTTTATAATATCGATTAAAGTCAGCAAATGGCATGGAATAAAGTATCTTGAAGACAGACTGTAAGCCCCTCACAAACTGGCCTGATCGCTTGTTCTCTTTTTCCTCTTTAATGTCTATGTAGTAATCAGCCTTCTAAGAACTTGTTAAATGGCGTAGATTTTACCCAGAATTCTTTCAAATGGCAATGGTCAACACACAACTCAAACTGAAACAAACAATCAGACAAACAAACAAAAAAGAGGAAGGTATAAACTATGTAACTGAGTGAGGAGTGACCTGGTCTTGGGTGCTTAAACAATTGCCAGCAGGATTTGTCACTGTCCTGTATTTCTTGTTTGGCATTTCTGTGTTTGCTTTGTTGTGTTCACGTGAAGACCTCTTCTGACTTACACTGCGTGGCATCCTAACTTAGTAAACAAGTTAAGGGTATCTCTTCACTCTCTTCCACTGGAGATTATATCAGACGAGGACTGTAACTTGCCAACTAGATTTGGCTTCCATCCCTAAGCAACTCAGTGTGATCACAAGAATTAACTCTGAATGACCAAAAATGTGTCATCTGTCTGTTTGTATAACCAGAGGATGGCTGTTACATGGGCCAATCAAAACAGCTTTGTATATCCCACATTCCAAAACAACACTTAGAACCAAAAATAGTTTGTGTGGTAGGACTTTTTAAAATACACATATGTAACATTAAAATATAATAATTTATATAAGCACAGTAATATATCTTGCAGATAAGATAAAAGTTTAAACAGAAAGCTCATTAAGGCTTAGTTTATGGTTCATATATATATATATGTTTAGCCTGAGGATGATTTAATATAATATAATGACTTACTGTCAGACGTGGTGGTGTACACTTTTAATCTCAGTAGTCTGGAGGCAGAGACAAGTGGATCTCTGAGTTTGAGGTCTGCTATACATAGAAACTTCCAAGTCAGCAAGGACCATATCCTGAGACCCTACTATAGAAATATATAATTAGAATATATTTACTATGCCTGAAATTTCCATGCAAACCTTCATGTAAGGTCCAATTGGGTTTCCATGAAGAGACCTCAGATTTGCACTTTGGAGCATTTCAACACTGTGAGTTTTCACATGAGGGATGCTCAACCTATAGTCTCCTCCTGAATGTTCCAAGAGAGGTAACTCTGGAATTCCCAGAGCACCTTAGTAAGAAAAACATAGTACTGCTGTTAGGGAAAGGCTGACCTTCAAAACTTTGAAAAATTTTAAGTAGAATAATGTACTCCTAATTTTCGACTTAATAAGGCATCGCAGGTGGTCCAGAATCCCAAAGTATTTGGAATATTTTCCAGCAACATACAAATACAACTGTTGGGTATTTAACTTGTTTTTCTTTCATTGGACAAGGTACAAATTGGAGGTATAACCTTCTAGAAGTGAATTAAAGCTCATTAAAAATGATGGAGACTATGCAATCCTGTCTGTCATGCAGAAGATGTGCAAAGCCAAGCCTGGATCAGGCTCTATGAAGCTCTTAAGGAATAATTTTCTTTGTTTGGAGGAATTTTTAACAAGCTCCTCTCCACAGGGTTGACTGAGAAAGTGGGCTTGTCAGTGAGTGAACACAACTCAATACCCCACTGGAAATAGATGAGCAGCCACTTTTACCAACAGGGATTGTCCAAAGAATACTTGGCAATGCAGCCTTTTAGCCCTTGAAGCAGCTATTGAAATTCTGTGTCATAATTGTATCTCTTCTCTTTGCTACCTTCAGGAATGTTTCAACATACAAACCAGTTAAGTTTTGTTTCAGATTCTGTCATTACCCCTGGAAGCCTAGGAACCATTATCTTCCTGAAGTTCTTTATCAGCTACCTTCAGCCTTGAAGATAGCACCATTACCCAAACCCGAAAAATGCATTCCTAATTCCATTTACTTTAAGGGAACCAGGATTTTGTCTAACTGAGAACCTAGAGTAAAATCTTCCTGAGGAAAAGAGGAACAGCTAATCCTTTATGTTTTATATTGATAATAGGTCATTCATTGAACAAATAATTAACAATGGTGAACTGGTTGAAGGCTATCTAAATGTGTAGCTTCTTCGCTATTTGAATCTTATTTGTGTTTTTCTGCTCTAGTTCTCAAGTGAATAAATACTTTATAATGTTCCATCAAACAAAAGTATTGTAGCTGGACAATGGTGGTGCACACCTTTAATCCCAGAACTGGAGAG
>JAJTUV010004671.1:0-17487 GCA_021653895.1 Mastomys natalensis
AAAAAAATTTTAGGTATAATGTCTCTCTGAAGGAGCAAGATTATTTTCTGCCTTTAAGGAATGCCACTCCTAATCAGCTCTTTTCACTACTCTGGGCCACCTGCTCACGACACAGAAAGGTAGGCAGATGAGTGAGTAATGACTTCTAGGAGTTTAGAAGTTCTTCCTTAATGTGAGGTATAAGATATTAAAATTGTTGGATGTCTTATTTAAATGAGTCACATTTCAGTGTGACTTTGGGTCAATGTCTGTAGATAAGCTGTGATTCAGAAACCCCATTGCTTTCTTTTTGTCTGACAGTTCCAAAGTACGCTTCCAGGAAAAGCTAAGATGATCCAACAACAGTCTTTCAGGATAATGAGCTTAGATATTTAACAACATTTAATGACTTGTTTTTAAAATAAAATGAGATTTAAAAAACAGGCAAAGAAATTGGACAAAAACTTACGAACAGAAGGAAAAGAACCCAAGAGAAAGCACAGAAACAGAGACTGACTTATTTGCTCACTAGGGAATTCTTTAAAACCACTAAACTGGAAGCCATAATAAAGGAGCTGATACAGAAGTCTTCATGCCCTGTGCGTGCTGACTCAGTCTCTGTGCATCAGTTATGTTCACTTAGACAGCATTGGTTTTTGGTGTCCTTCATCCCCTCTGGCTCTAACAGTATATCTGCCTTCTCTTCCATGAGGTTCACTGAGCCCTGAGGGGAAGGATTTGATGGAGACATCTTATTGAAGGCTGTTTCAAGATCTGCTCTTCTGTGTGTAATGCTTAATATGCGTCTGTGCATTTCTTCCCCTCTGCTTTAAGAAGAAGCTTCTTCGGTGATGACTAAGCAAGGCACTGATCTACTTCCCTGCCTGAGTAATATAAACGCTTTTTCAAGAATATTTCTTATCATCTCAAGTACACTGTGTTTTTAACAGTTTTCTTCTATTGCTTCCATCTATTTTTGCTATGTCACCCTCTGCATTCTCTCCTGACTGACAGTCCCTTTATTCTCTGTGCCATTATTCAGTCCCAGTTTCTCTGAGCTCAATGCCACTCTTTAACTTTATACCCACTTATCTGTATATGAAGAACACAGTGTCTTGATTTTATGTTTTAACTTTAAATTTGTTTAATTATTATTATTCTTGGCTCAGAAGTTAAAGATATAGAAAGTTTGATCTACAAAAATAATTATTCATCTAGGTTTTACATTCTGAGCTGTGCCAAGATGCATTTATAGAAGATAGATCTTGTTATTTTCTAGATATACTAAGTTAAAAATACCAAAATTCATCTGGCTACTGAAGAGAGATAAATAGGAGACTGGAGATGCCCCTTTCATGTATTGTTACTAGACCAATCCCATGATTCCTCTATAGTAGACACTCACCTAGAAGCTAGTAAGTAATAGGAAAAACTATTTAATCAAAAACTTCTAGAGTCTCAGAATCATGTTAAAAGCTTCAGCATGTGATTTATCATCTTTTCTCATTACCCTCAATCACATCAGCAAGGAATCCACTGGTTTTATGGCTACTCAGAAAGGGAAGATCCTATAGGTTTTGTCTTTTACATGTCCTTATTCTCATTCTCAAAAGAATGTCGACTTCCGCTTCCGGTCTGGGCCCAGGCAGCAGATCCTGGAGGCAGCTCTGCACTGAACCTCACAAAACCTGGCAGAAGTGGGACACCCAGCAGCTCTGACCCAGGCAGTATCTCTGGTAAGGAGACAGCAACACCCACCCCAAACAGGGAGTAACTGGGGCCCACCGGGACCCAACTGAGACCCAGGGATTTACTCCTGGCCCGGAGCACCGGCTCCTTCCAGTCTGGGTCGGAGCTCCCAGCAGATTTCCCAGGCGGCAGCTCTACACCAAATCCCACAGAACCCAGGGAAGCAGGGCTCCTAGGAGCTCTAAACCCAAGCAGCTTCCTACGCAAGGAGGCAGCAACACTTGCCCCAAACCGGGAGTAACTGGGCCCCACCGGGACCCAGGTACTCACTCCTGGCCCCAGCACTGGTTCCTTCCGGTTTGGACCTGGGGGGCTCTGCAGATCTCGGGCGGCAACTCTGCACCCAATCTCACAGAAGCCAGAGGAAGTGTGGCTCCAAGGAACTCCAACTCGAGCAGCTCCTTAAGCAAGGACGCAGCAACACTTACCCCAAATAGGGAGTAACCGGGACCCACTGGGACCCAAGTACAAACTCCTGGCCCGAGCACTGGTTTCTTCCGGTTTGGGCCTGGGCGCTCAGCAGATCTCGGCGGGCAACTCTGCACCCAATCTCACAGAACCCAGAGGAAGCGTGGCTCCCAGGAGCTCTAACTCGAGCAGTTTCTTAAGCAAGGAGGCAGCAACACCTGCCCCAAACAGGGAGTAATCAGGTCCCACAGGGATCCAGGAACTCACTCCTGGCCCAGAGCACTGATTCCTTCCGGTCCGGACCAAAGCACTGAGCAGATCCTGGGCCCTAGCTCGAACCTCAGCAGCAACACCCAACCTAAACAGTTCTGACACAACCAAGAGAACAGGAAAGACAAGTTCCAGCCAGAGACAGCACAGGTAGCACAAAGGAGAACCAGATGGCAAAAGGCAAGCGCAAGAATACGAGGGCCAGCAACCCAGAACACATGTCATCATCAGAACCTAGTTCTCCCACATTAAGTCCTGAACTCCCCATATCACTAGGAAAGCAAGAGTCAGACCTAAAATCACTTTTAATGATGATGATGGAGGACTTTAAGAAGGACATAAATAACTTTCTCAAAGAATCCGAGGAGAACACAGGTAAACAGGTAAAAGCCCTTAAAGAATCACAAGAGAACACAACCAAACAGGTGAAGGATTTATACAAAACCATCCAGGACATAAAAATGGAAATAGAAACAATAAAGAAATCACAAAGGGAGACTACTCTGGAGATAGAAAACCTAAGAAAGAAATCAGGAGTCACAGACGCAAGCATCACCAACAGAATACAAGAGATAGAAGAGAGAATCCAGGTGCAGAAGATACCATAGAAAATATTGACACAACTGTCAAGGAAAACGAAAAATGCAAAAAACTCTTAACAAAATATCCAGGAAATCCAGGACACAATGAGAAGACCAAACCTAAGGATAATAGGTATAGAAGAGAGTGAAGATTCACAACTTAAAGGGCCAGTAAATATCTTCAACAAAATCATAGAAGAAAACTTCCCTAACCTAAGGAACGAGATGCCCATAATCATTCAAGAAGCCTACAGAACACCAAATAGACTAGACCAGAAAAGAAATACCTCCCGTCACATAATAATCAAAACACAAAATGCACAAAACAAAGAAAGAATCTTAAAAGCAGTAAGAGAAAAAGGCCAAGTAACATATAAAGGTAGACCTATCAGAATTACACCAGACTTCTCACCAAGACTATGAAAGCCAGAAGATCCTGGTCACATGTCATGCAGACCCTAAGAGAACACAAATGCCAGCCCAGGCTACTATACCCAGCAAAACTCTCTATTACCATAGATGGAGAAACCAAGATATTCCATGACAAAGCCAAATTTACACAATATCTTTCCACAAACCCAGCACTACAAAGAATAATAGCAGGAAAGACTCATTACAAGGAGAGCAATCATACCCTAGAAAGAGCAAGAAAGTAATCCACCTCCAACAAACCCAAAAGAAGATAGCCACACAAACAATGCCTCCCCTTTTAGCAAAAATAACAGGAAGCAACAGTCTCCTCTCCTTAATATCTCTTAATGTCAATGGACTCAATTCCCCAATAAAAAGACATAGATTAACAGACTGGATACGCAAACAGGATCCGACATTTTGCTGCATACAGGAAACCCACCTCAGTGACAAGGACAGACACTACCTTAGAGTAAAAGGCTGGAAAACAATTTTTCAAGCAAATGGTCCTAGGAAACAAGCTGGAGTAGCCATTCTAATTTCGAATAAAATTGACTTTCAACTTAAAGATATAAAAAAGGATAAAGAAGGTCATTTCATATTTGTCAAAGGAAAAGTCAACCAACATGAACTCCAATTCTGAACATCTATGCACCAAATGCAAGAGCACCCACTTTCATAAAAGAAGCCTTACTAAAGCTCAAAGCACTATTGAACCTCACACAATAATTGTGGGAGACTTCAATACCCCACTCTCAGCACTGGACAGATCATGGAAACGGAAACTAGACAGAAGTACAGTGAAACTAACAGAAGTTTTAAACCAAATGGACTAACAGATATCTATAGAACATTTCACCCAAAAACAGAGAATATACCTTTTTCTCTGCACCTCATGGACCTTCTCCAAAATAGACCATATTATTGGTCACAAGACAGGCCTCAACAGATTAAAAAAATCGAAATAATCCCATGCATCCTATCAGATCACCATGGTCTAAAGCTGGTCTTCAATAACAACAAAGACAATGAAAGCCCACACTCACATGGAAACTGAACAATACTCTACTCGTTGATAAGGGGTCAGGGAAGAAATAAAGAAAGAAATTAAAGACTTTTAGAATTTAATGAAAATGAAGAACATCATACCAAACCTATGGACACACTGAAGGCAGTGCAAGAGGAAGCTCATAGCTCTAAGTGCATACAAAAAGAAACTGGAGAGAGAACACACTAGCAGCTTGACAACACACCTGAAAGCTCTAGAACAAAAAGAAGCAAAAACCCAAGAGGAGTAGACGGCAGGAAATAATTAAACTCAGGGCTGAAATCAACTAAATAGAAACAAAGAGAACTATACAAAGAATCAATAAAACCAGGAGCTGGTTCTTTGAGAAAATCAAAAAATTAGATAAACTCTTAGCCAGACTAATCAGAGGGCAGAGAGACAGTATCCAAATCAACAAAATCCAAACTGAAAAGGGTGACATAACAACAAAAACCGAGGAAATTCAACAAATCATCAGATCCTACTACAAAAGCCTATACTCAACAAAATTGGAAAATCTGGATGAAATGGACAATTTTCTAGACAAGTATCAGTTACCAATGTTAAATCAGGATCAGATAAACCATCTTAACAGTCCCATAACTGCGAAAGAAATAGAAGCAGTCATTAAAAGTCTCCCCACCAAAAAAGTCCAGGTCCAGATGGTTTTAGTGCAGGAATTCTATCAAACCTTCAAGGAAGATCTAATACCAATTCTCTTCAAAACTATTCCACAAAATAGAAACGGAAGGAACACTACCTAATTCATTCTATGAAGCCACAATTACGCTTATACCTAAACCACACAAAGATCCAACAAGAAAAGAGAACTTCAGACCAATCTCCCTTATGAATATCGATGCAAAAATACTGAATAAAATTCTCTCGAAACCGAATCCAAGAACACATCAAAACACTTATCCACCATGATCAAGTAGGCTTTATCCCAGGAATGCAGGGTTGGTTCAATATACAGAAATCCATCAACGTAATCCACTACATAAATAAACTCAAAGAAAAAAACCACATGATCATATCTCTTGATGCTGAGAAAGCATTTGACAAAATTCAACACCCCTTCATGATAAAAGTCTTGGAAAGATCAGGAATTCAAGGTCCATACCTAAACATAGTAAAAGCAATATACAGCAAGCCAGTAGCCAACATCAAACTAAATGGAGAGAAACTTGAAGCAATCCCATTAAAATCAGGGACTAGACAAGGCTGCCCACTCTCCCCCTACCTGTTCAATATAGTTCTGGAAGTCCTAGCCAGAGCAATTAGGCAACAGAAGGAGATCAAAGGGATACAAATTGGAAAGGAAGAAGTCAAAGTTTCACTATTTGCAGATGACATGTTAGTATACTTAAGTGACCCCAAAACTTCCACCAGAGAGCTCCTAAACCTGATAAACAACTTTAGCAAAGTGGCTGGGTATAAAATTAACTCAAACAAATCAGTAGCATTCCTCTACACAAAGGATAAACTGGCTGAGAAAGAAATTATGGAAACGACACCATTCACAATAGTCACAAATAGTATAAAATATCTTGGTGTGAACCTAACCAAACAAGTGAAAGACCTGTATGACAAGAACTTCAACACCCTGAAGAAAGAAATCGAAGGAGATCTCAGAAGATGGAAAGATCTCCCATGCTCATGGATTGGAAGGATTAATATAGTAAAAATGGCTATCTTGCCGAAAGCAATCTGCAGATTTAATGCAATCCCTATCAAAATTCCCACTCAATTCTTTACGGAGATAGAAAGAGCAATCTTAAAATTCATTTGGAATAACAAAAAACCCAGGATAGCGAAAACTACACTCAACAATAAAAGAACTTCTGGGGGAATCTCCATCCCGGATTTCAAGCTGTACTACAAAGCAATAGTGATAAAAACAGCATGGTATTGGAACAGAGACAGTCAGAGGATCAATGGAATAGAATAGAAGACCCAGAAATGAACCCCCATACCTATGGTCACTTGATCTTCGACAAAGGAGCTCAAACTATCCAGTGGAAAAAAGACAGCATTTTCAACAAATGGTGCTGGTCCAACTGGAGGTCAACTTGTAGAAGAATGGAAATTGATCCATACTTATCTCCTTGTACAAAGCTCAATTACAAGTGGATCAAGGACCTCCACATAAAACCAGCTACACTGAAACTAATAGAAGAGAAAAATAGGGAAAAGCCTTGATCATATGGGCACAGGGGAAAAGTTCCTGAAACAGAACACCAATGGCGTATGCTCTAAGATCAAGAATAGACAAATGGGATCTCATAAAACTGCAAAGCTTCTGTAAAGCAAAGGATACGGTCAACAGGACAAAGCGGGAACCAACAGACTGGGAAAAGATCTTCACCAACCTTACATCTGATAGAGGGCTAATATCCAAGGTATACAAAGAACTGAAGAAACTAGATTTCAGACCATCAAATAACCCTATTAAAAAATGGGGTAGAGAGTTGAACAAAGAACTCTCAACTGAGGAAACTCGAATGATTGAGAAACACCTAAAGAAGTGCTCAGCATCCCTAGTCATCAGGGAAATGCAAATGAAAACAACACTGAGATTCCACCTCACACCAGTCAGATTGGCTAAGATCCAAAACACAGGTGACAGCAGATGTTGGCGAGGATGTGGAGAAAGAGGAACACTCCTCCATTGTTGGTGGGATTGCAAGCTGGTACAACCACTATGGAAAGCAGTCTGGCGATACCTCAGAAAATTGAACATGGTGTTACCTGAGGACCCAGCTATACCCCTCCTGGGTATATACCCAGAAGATATTTCAACATGCAACAGGGCCACATGCTCCACTATGTTTATAGCAGCCTTATTCATAATAGCCAGAAGCTGGAAAGAACCCAGATGTCCTTCAACAGACGAATGGATACAGAAAATGTGGTACATTTACACAATGGAGTACTACTCAGCCATTAAAAATAATGAGCTCATGAAATTCTTAGACAAATGGATGGAGCTAGAAAATATCATCCTGAGTGAGATGACCCAAACACAAAAGAACACACATGGTATGCACTCACTGATAAGCGGATATTAGCCCCAAAACACACAATACCTAAGATGCAACGCAGAAACCTCATGAAACTCAAGAAGAAGGAGGAAGACCAAAGTGAGGGTGCTTTTGTCCTTTTTAGAACGAGTATCAAAAGATTCAACCAGAACTCCCAGGATCTAAACCTCCAGCCTGAGAACAGACAGGGGCAAGCTGTCCTCTGAGAGGCTCTAACCAGCAGCTGACTCAGACAGATACAGACATCCAGAGCCAAACAGTGGATGGAGCTTGAGGACTCTTAAAGAAGAATAGGTGGAAGGATTGTGGGCCCTAAGGAGATAGGAACTGCACAGGAAGATCAACAGAGTAAACGAACCTGAACCCTTGGAGCTCTCAGAGACTGAATCACCAACAGTGGTGCATACCTAGTCTACACAGATCTAACTCCATGGGCTGAACCTAGGCCTCCCTGCACATATGTTGTAAATGTGCAGCTTGGTTTTCATGTAGGTCTCAAACATCTAGAGTGGGGGCTATCCCAAAACATGCAGCCTGTATATGGAGTACGGTCTTCTAAAAAAAAAACAAAACAAAAAAAACAAACAAACAAACAAAAAAAAACAGTTGTTCAGTTATTCATGGAATATTATTTTTTTATATCTCTTGTATTCAGTTTGCAACTACTTCATTGAGAATTTTTGTATGTATATTCATGAGGGATACTGGACTATAATTATATATTTTTGTTGGGTTTACACTTGATTTCACTATTTCAATATTATTTGCTTTGTGAAGGAGCTTATTGTGGTTCTGAATTTTTTTAAACATAACTCAAAAAGTATTGCTTGTTTGAAGGCTCTATAGAATTCTTATATAAGTATATCTGACCCTTGGTATTTTGCTTGTTTGTTTCTTTTCATTTTATTCTGTTTGAATGCTTGTTAAATTTTTTTGATTTGCTGAAAAAAAATTAAAAATAAAAATTAAAAAAAAAAAAAAAGAATGTCACTCTCAGTTTCCTGTCTCTCTTGAGTGCTCTGTATCATTTAACTGATGTCTCTAAAAGAATTTTTTTAATGAGCTTTGTTCTTGCTTTCTAGGCAAACATCAACAGTAATTCCATATGTAACTATAAATCTTTCATAACTTACTATTTAATTTACTGCTTCATTTAATTATTTTCAGCCTGTTACATTTTTCATTGAAGTTTGCCATCCATAATCATTGAATCTTCTATGTTTCTGGTTGACAAAATTAGCTGTGAGTGAACAGTGCAAGTTGGCTTCCCCACAGGCAACTCAAACTCAAGGAATCTATTCCTGAATTTATTGCCTCCTGAACATGCCACCATTCTGGACACACTGTATTTCCATCTCAGTGATTGAAATGATTATGAGCTCCCCTTCTCAATTATATCAGTTTCTAAATCTATTTGTTTCCTGTCTCACAATGTCATTAGTTAAATTCTCACAGGATGATCTATATTTGCTGGAAGTGCCTTGGCAGTAAGCATGGGCGCATGGGAAGATGTCTTTGGACAGGAAAGGATCTAGCCTTGACTACAGTTTCAGCATAGGACTTTTATGACTCTTCAAGGAAGTTCAGAGCTGGACTGCATCTGGCATGATCCTAATATGAAGGCGACAGGATTCATGCCCTTTTCACGTAAACACATCACTACACATGCCTAATACTAAGATCTGACAAGGAGCTGGGAAGGGATGAAAAAGAACCTTTTCTAGTGTAGACAATTCACCAAGAAGATAGTTAATATCATGATTTGCAGAGCAACCATGTTCATCAGATTCAATTTTTCCCTCTGTTTTTGATCTAGTGTATGTTTTCACTGCCTGCTTCCTTGAAAATAATACAAAGCTCTCTTTCTTGGTCTCCAAGTCTCATAACCTATCGATTTACCACAATATACATAGCCACCAGGGTGTCCAGGTTTAACTTTCTAAAGTTATGCGGTGCACAACGTCTTTCATAAATATTTCTGTGCACAAAAAATATGTCCAAGTGTTCTAAATTCACTCTAGCACTTTGAATTTCAGCATAGTTGAACATGTTGTATTTCCTCAAATAGATCATGTTGAATTGGAACAGTTGTACCTTTTTAAAAGTTCTCTCCTGTGTCTATTTCTTTACCTCTTATATGTTCTCTCATTCTTCAGCCAGGGAAGAGCTATCTACCAAAGATATTCTGGCCCTTATGGAAAAGAGAATCAACTCTCCTGTGAAATCATTGCTAGACACTATGATGGGTTTTTATGATTCTTTCCATCTAGAGTTGTCATAAGACTCTTTAGATTAGGAATGATAACTTGGTAGCTTTACATGCCTGGTACTGAGTATAATTCCTGGAAGATAGCATGTGGGGAGGAAGGAAGAAGTGAGGAAGGGACAAAAGTAGGCTTAAATGTGTCAAGTAGTTAGTTTGTCAAGATTCTCTTCCAAGAACATATTTTTCTGACTTCTGGTTAATGTCTATTTAAATTTTCTACACCTCTCACATCCAAGTCCCTTTAAAAATAAAAAAATGTTTGGTTCTAAGAAGATTGGTTCAAAGAAGTTTAAAATAGACTGTTTCACTGGACCAAAATTGTGCATGTATACACACATATTTCTCACAATTAAATCTGATGGTAATATACAATTAGCTGAGATCTAGGAAAAAACAAATATGAAAGAATGGTATGGAGACCGGGGGTGGGGAACATGGAAGCGGAGGTGGATGTTTGCATGTCTCCGCCAGTCAAAGATAGTTGGTATATCTAGATTGGGTATTGGGTTACACTTCTGATTGTATGGGCATCTTGTTACTGAGCATTACACTTTAAAAAAAAGTAACTAATAAAAAAAAAAAACAGGAGGAGAGGGGATGGGGTTTCTGGGGGGATGGGGAAAGGGGGATCACATCTGAAATGTAAATAAAATATCCAAAAAAAAAAGAATACAAAAAAAAAAAAAAGAATGGTATGGAGAAACAGCAGCTGTTTTCTTTAAGGGACTCTGTCATTTTGAAACAGAAGATACACAAGAAAATGTTTATATGTGTATATAAATATTAACCATGTTTTAATTTACCAATGTTACCAGATTATGTGCCAGGGAGAACTACATATTAGAATGTTCTGATATCTCAGTGTCTGAAGCTACTTCTAAGAGAAAGACTAAGCTAAAATTACTGGAGGGGGAGTCTAAGTCCATAAAACCCCAACAAGTCAGTGACTATGGGGACGATATGGTTGACTGATGACTATTCAGTCACTCTATGCTTTCTGGGGAATCAGTGATTGCCAGTTGTTCCTCCAGATCTTTTATGCACGTTATATAAATAGACATTTGATTTACTGCTCACAGTTGCCCCATTGCTGGTCTGATGTAGCAATTCCAGGCTCTTTCTATTGAAGAATCCTCCCTTTCAGATTGTCAGAGCCCATTCCTGTTTATTCTTCAGAGCTCACACAACTTTATTTCCTTTTCAACCTTCATAATTAGATCAAATTCCATTATTACAGACTTTGGAAGCTCTGACGTATATTCATCTCCAAAACTTGCAAAACAGTTGCAATTGAAGGTTTCCTAAGACTAGGAAAGAATTAGGAGAAATAAGCAGAGTGTCAAACCTATTTTGGATGAGGAAATTGAACAAAACTACCTTTCCTTTGATGTGAACAGTAATACAGATGAAACTGTATTGACTAGGATCATTATGAGACTCAGACCAGTTAACAGGGTTATAATACACTAAGTTCCAGAAGAGCCCATTCTCTGGCCCCTGACCCAAAACTCCTGCTTTAGCCCAGCCTGTTCCATGGCTGCCAAGTTCTGTTATCTGATCTTTAATCATCTGGGAGCAGGAAGATGCAGAATTCTAAAACCCAGGAAGGAAAGTTTTCCTTTGTGCTTAATTATTATTATTATCATTATTATTATTTATTTGTCCTCAAATCCCACCCTGGATTCTGCTGCCAAAAGTTGTCTCAGCCTACAGGCCTGTTACATGCTAATATCTCCCAGACTCCAAAGTATTCCCATATGGGAACTGGAAAGAAAATTACTTTGGAATGTTCTCAAACCCTAGACTGGGACAAAATGTGCTGGTATCAGCAAGACCCAGGAATGGAACTATGGCTGACCCATTGTTCGCATGGCATTAACAATACAGAGAAATTAGAGCTTTCCTTTGACTGTACTGTTCCCGGAAAAAGAAAAGAACATCCCCACTTCAAACTGAGGTCTGCCAGACCCTTGAACATGCCCAGGTGTGCTGTGCCAGCAGTGAAGACAGTGTACCTCATGAGCACCTACAAACTGCACACAAAACACAGACACCTCTAGAATCCACATCTTAATTGGGAGAAACCACAGGAAATCTTACCAGACTCCTCATGCACAAAATATGTGTAGTCTGAGTCACGATGCAGAGTAGGGATGATCCCTGGTTCATTTGGCAAGGTGGAGAATGGTCCAACACCACAGGCAGGGCTGAACCTTCTTGCCTGTAACTGCCTATTCAGTTGAAGCCATCACACACTGGACTTTCATGTCTGTTCTAAGAAACAGAACATGATTTCTTTTATTTTCTCTATGCCCTGGTTCATGGATCCTTCCTCATGATAAAATCTCTCCTTCATACATAGCCCTCCATCCTCCTGCCTCTTTCCAACCCAAATCTCTATTACTACAGCTTCTGCTTCTATTTCTGTGACTTTGTATCTTGAACAATGAAGGACTTAAATTGATGTCCTTCCTTAACATCCTTGCAAGGTATCTCCTTACGTGACCTTTGGCATTAATTATATGGTCTTTTGTTTTCAATGTGATATGCTGACTGGAGAGATTTCTTCCCAGCACCCTTGCACAACATCATGAGAACTCAGATCCCTGGAACCTATATAAAAAGCTAGATGCAGTTATATACACCTATAACTCCACTCCTGTGTAGAAGAGAGTTAGAAACAGAAAGATCACTGGCCTTGGCCAACCCATCTGTATTCTAAAGTATTTCAATAATTTCTTACATGCTTCGTGCTGAAAATGGTTGCATCCTGTGGACATGTTTTTCCACCCACTTGTCAAATGCACATTAGATCCATTTCAGTTTTTAAGTTTTTATGAATAATGCAGTTATAAAGCTTTATTTGTGAAGAAATGGATTTTCTGGAAGTGTATTTGCAAAGCATTAGTGAAAGTTTATATTTTAAAAAACCCTTTAAGATATATGAACAGAAGCCCTTGCAAAATGTTTTCATAGATTTAATGAATTTTCAGTATTATCACCCTTCTGTTAGCTAAAATAATGACTCCAAAAATATTTACCTCCTATTTCTCAGTAATTATGAATACATTACTTTATACAGCAAAAGAGAATGATCTTTGGAGGTGCAATTAAGTGCTCAGCTAACTCGATACAAAGAGATTATTTTAGATTGCATAGCTGGAATCCGTCTAAACATACATGTCCTCAAAAGTGACTATGATCAGTGTGTTGTTGTTCTCTTTGAAGATAACGAAGAGCAACCAGAAAATGGAAGTGGTCTCTATGAATTGGAAAAGTGAGGAGACAAGATTATCCCATGGATACTCAAAGAGAAAAATAATCCTTCCTGCCTCTTGATAGAAACCCCGTGTAAACTATGCTTGATTTCTATTCTGTAGTATGCTACATGGTAGCTTTGTGATTGATGTTTTATGACATTAACTTTACAGTGATTTATTATACTAGCCATAGAAAACCATTTCAGAACCCTATTTCCAAGCAACCAAAAAGATGAAGCAGTGCTAGGAAGTAGTCCAGGGAAAGTCAGAGAGACAAATTAGTGTTTCCATCAGATAATGCCACTTCTAAGAGCAAACGTTATTTATTTCTCGCTTTAAACAGTTCCATTTCTAAATACACTTTATTATAGATTAAATGTACATTTAATCAAGCATTTTCTAACCTACCTCAGAGAGGGGCTGTTCACATAGGAAGAGTTCCTTCTTCCATTATGGTTGACTGTGGCCAGCAGAGAATGTGTTGGCATTTGCTATGTAGTTGCTACCCAGTAAGGTAAGAATGTTTTGACAGAGGACAAGAAAAGTAACACTTTGAGTGTCAGATGATTAAAATGTGATTTGTTCTTGTAACTATGAGTTTCAAAAGAAAACCCACTGCCTTCCACTGTCCCACTCACACAAACAGAAAGTCATCTTGTATAAGAAAGTAGCATAGCACCTCTCAAGAGTATCACTTCTGTGGCAATCACTTAGAAAAATAAATGGTTAAAGTAGAAGATAAATAGTTACAAATTGTACACAACAATGATAAAGTTTCAGTAAACAGAAACTTGCATTTATTTGAACATAAGGTCAACATTATATAATACATATTAGGTTGTCAAGACAAAATGAAATAAAACTCCTTCTTTTTTTAAAGCAAAACAAGAAACGAAAACTAGAAGATTGAAAGACATCAGGTACTCATTTCAAGGCTAACACTTCTGCTAATACTGGGATCAGATTTAGGCAGTCAAAAGAGTGAGCCTTGCTGGGAAAACCTATTAACCTAATCTATGGCTTATAGGAATCAGACAAAGATACCACTGAACATATAGAAATGAAATATAATAAGAAACAAGACATCAAAGGAGGTATATTAGGTATGTTTTAGGTATTGAAATAGAGTCAATGAGGAAGCATTTCCTATAGGGATACATAGTAAGGCCAAATTCTTTAAAATCAGCGATTTATTTAAGTGTGTAAGTAGAGATACTGAAATATTCAAAATCCATGGTTGAATGCAACATCCATAGTCAAGCAAAGCTGGCCACTTCAAAACTTCAGGGATGCAGTCACCTCTCAGGCTCCAGCTTCACATCTATAAAATCAAGTAGCTGACATATGCATCCCAGAAGTAAGGAGAAATTTCAAAGAAAAGAAATATGTGTATAATTTAACACTGGATCCTCACTGAAATAATACTTCAAAAAAATTGTCAGTGAGGCAGCAGTGAGATGGCACTTTGAGAATACATGATCAACAAAGCTTAGACCTGTTTACTCATTCACCCATTTCATCATCATTGGCTTAACACACTTTCGACATCGGTATTCTTTGTCTTCCGATTGTTCCAGGGTGAGATATACCTGTCTCCTGTACTTATACGATGAAGTCTAAAACCAATGCTTTACAGTGCTACTTACTTGGAGACAGTATCATCAAAGCTGTAATTAAGTAAAATGAAGTCACATGGGTGCCACCCTGTATGCAAAATGATCAGGACACAGATGCAGGGAGGAAAGACCTTGAGAAGAGACAGGGAAAGAAATGTCCATCTACAAATCAAGAAGATAAGTCTCTGAGGACACTGGCTCAGCTGACACCTTGCTCTCACCATCAGAAATGGGGAGACAATTAACATCGGCCATTTAAAGCAGTAAGTATGTGGTACTTTGTTACAGTGATGCTAGTAAACCAGTAACACCCAGTTACAGAAACTTAACCACGCATTGCATAAGTAAATTGACCAAAGAATGGTATTCAAGTTTAAACATGTAAAAATTTGTCTCCCTCACTATAGGAAGAGCTGTGCTTATCTTAAAGAATACATGACTTGGCAAACAAGGATATATCAGAAAAGATGCACAAATATGACAGGAAATGTAGAATAGGTGACTTTGTTTTTCAGAATTGAAATGGCCTAAGAAATACACACCTAGATGAAGTTCTGTTAAGAGAAGAACAGGTTAGGGCTACAGAGTTGAGGACTCTTGTTTGTGTAGCCTCCAGAGTAAGAAGTGGTCAATGCAGCATCCCAGAGTCTCCACCTGTGGAGTGTTGCCTTCCTTTAGGGTTTCTAGTGGTTGGTTTTCATAACTTCCTAACACAGGCCTCATAGACTTCAACAAAACATAGGTTCTGAGAACCTAGCTTAGAGAAGCTGTAAGCATACTGTACTTAGATATTTTCAGAGTATCAAATCAAATGGGATATCCACATCAATAGATCCAGTACAAGGCATAAAGTTTATTTATTATTTCTCTGAAGTTGACACCTTTGAAAATGATGCCCTGGGTGAGTGTAATACTTCTCACAAAAACAGTGAGGTCTAAGAGTGTAAGTCAGTGGCAAAACATTTACCTAGAGTACATGAGGCCTGGAGTTCATCACCACAACAAAGGAAAAGAATTATCACCTCAGATATTTTAATCTTCCAATATTGAGAATGCACTTAGATTTCTCTGGGCTAGTTTATCAATGTAGCTAATCTTTTCTGTACAAAATTTTACAAACCCAAGTTCACAGTGCCCAACACTTAACCTGGAGAAGCCACCCGTATGCAAGGACCTTCCCAGTCCTCAATTATCCTCCTTCTCTTTGTTCTCCCCTTTCTAACCATATCCTCCTTCCAGTTTTCTTGCTTTCCTGATCATACTAACTTTTGTTGATGTAATACAAATTAATATACAGCTTGGGTCTTAAAATGACACCATCCCAACGTATTCCCACCTGACTGAAATTGGGTAGGAGAAAGCTACATTCCCTTCTGAAAGATAAGAGTCCACATTCTATCCACCTGACCATCTTCTATTTAATGATACCTCCCTTGAAATATAACTAAGGAAGGTTCTATGCTTTTAAGCACCTGTGTAATCAGACGTTTCTCCCTATACCAAGAACTGCTTATAAACAGCTTTAATGACTTCTGCAAACTTAAGTTCCCTTGCCTGTCTAATTAATTATGTTCACAGATTACACAATTTAGGCTTTAACTTGGTTCACTAGATATTCACTGTGACACTCCACTAGAGGGCAGTAACATATTTTGTAATATATACATCACATTTCAAACAATAATGTGAAAATATGACAAAGTGCAATATATATATGCATAATTTTTAAAACACACACTTTTAATTTGGATTCTCAGATTTGTGGTAGAGAACAAGGTGATATAAAGTAGAGTATACCTTTCAGAACTAAAATAGCTTTAGGGTAAAGTGAGTTGGGACTATAATTATGATAATAATTTTGATAGTCCATTCCTGGGTTCAAATCATACAGAAGAAAAGATAGCTGTGTAGCTGAAGTGTAAAACACGTATTCTCATACAGGGGTTTAATAAATGGCTCCTCCAACAAGGATGAGATACAAGCTTAGTGTTTTGTGAGGATTCTTTTACCCAGTGTTGGTAGATAAGAAACAAGGACTAGAGTTTGCTTTGAAGGAAGAGGAAGATAGCAGATACAGATAGCAAAGTGGCAAAGTGAAAATAAAGCATGGAAGACAGGATACCGTGCATGACATAAGAATGCAAAAGGGAAAAAGAGATACCTATTTTCCTTTAGGTCTTGTTGTTAAAGGCATAAAAGCCTGCCTTGTACTAAAAATGGAACTGGTCCCTTGCATTATTGTGAGTCATATGGTGGACTTAAGTAGAAGGAATAAGAGGGAAAGCGATACAAAGAGTAGGAAGTAGACAACTTCCTCCTGTGATAAAAGCATCAGGACTCAAGCCAACAGCATCCTCTCAGTGCCTTGATTAATACAGAAAAGGAAAGAGTGAAGCTTCAGGGTTGAAGGCAAAGGGCAGGAAATGGATGTGTCTGGGGACTAACTTAACTAGCACGGGATGGGAAGACAGAACCAGCTACTATCTGGTTGTTTCATTTTGTCTTTTATTTTCTATCTACTATGAAAAGTACTTAAGGAAATGTGATAAAATTGGAAGTGTAAGCATCTTCTCTACAGAAGTGGAACCACCGTAAACACAGGAAAAGCCTGGTAAACTGGGTTGAACATGATGTGTGTGGGTACAGGGCCAGATTCAGATTCCTCACTGTAAAATCTGGGTGTCAGAGTTTTCTAGGTAATATGAAATTATGTTCTTCAGTATACTTTTGAGGTAAGAAACTACTTTCCTTTCATTAGGAACATCTAAGCTACATGAGGATTTTCTGAGGCACACTTCTGTCTGAAGCTAAATCAATTTGCTCTTGCAGAAAGAGATTATAGACAGAAAAGAAAA
>JAJTUV010004672.1:0-16040 GCA_021653895.1 Mastomys natalensis
ATACTAAACCTTCTGCTGTATAGAGTGGTTTTACAGCTGTAGTCCCAGCATTTGGGAGACTCATACACTGGAATGTTTGTGAGTTTAGAGCCAGTCTGAGCTACAGAGTAAAGCCTTGTCCCAATACAACAACAACAAAGCACACGCACACTTCTTTGCCTTACACCTGTTCAGAATAACAGATGCTTCCCATTCAGGGCTTATAACAGTAAACCAGATCTAGATAAAGGAAATGAGCTGCCTTGGCCTCAATGCTGATTGTCTGACCTCCCTACAGTGTCCTCCCCGGGTCCTCTTTGTGTCCTCTGCTTACATTTTGCCTGTCTCCAGCTTGTGCTGTAGTCTTGCCTGCAAAGTTCCTGCAAGTGGCACTGAGTAAACAGCTTAAAGACAAGATTAATTAGGGCACAGAGGTAAGAACTTGCCCACGGACAGACAAGGGACAAACAACCCTCTTGTCCCAGAGCCCATGTTTTTCATTATAACACTCTACAGCCTGGTTAGAGAGCTACCGCACCTGCAACAAGAATGGAGATGTCTTTTTGGACCTCCACATACACATAAAAGCTGGGTGCAGCAGTGTATCTATAACCCCAGAATAGAGACTGAGAACAGAGGTGACCAGATCTCTGTAGTTCACTGGTCAGTTGGCTAGCCAAATGGGTAAGCTCCAGGTTCAATAAGAAACTCTCTCTCCCCCAATGGAAGAGGCAGAGAGAAGACTGAAGAGGCTTGCAGTGTTGGACCTAAAGATCCAAAACCAGGGTATGCGCTCCCCCAGAAACACTCACGGATGGGATTCGCTGCAAAAACATGAAGTTTATTGATAAATTGATAAAAACCAGTGCACTGGGGTTCCCTTGCATGCAGGCAAGAAGAACTCCAAACTAAAGCTAAGGGCAGTTTATATACTATTTGCACAGAATTTACAAGGACAGTTAATTACTTTTTAAACAATAACCATAGAGGATGTTAAACAGCTGTTCCCATGCCTGGTTTCCATTCCCAGGCCCGGTTTCTAAGTAACTCAAATTTGCACCTTATCTTTTACAACAAAGAGAATTAGCTTAAGTGGCTTCTGTTTACCCAGGTGTACTGTGTTAAAGGCTCATCCCTCTGTTAAACTCTTATCTTGGGCCCCTCTTAGTCTCTGGAATGTGCTTCTCCCAGAATGTGTCCTGGGGCAGTTAATTCTTAGATTCTTGAGACCTGAAATCCCCACATTCCTACAGCGGCCCCATTGGAAGAGCAACCACCCAGAGCTCCCAGGGTCTAAACCACCAGCCTGGAGCACATAGGGAGGGATCCATGGTTCCAGTTGTATATGTAGGGAGGATGGCATTGTCGGAACAGGTGGGAGAGGAGGTCCTTGGTCCTGTGAAGGCTGGATGCCCCAGTGTGGGTGCATTCGAGGGCGAGGAGGTGGGAGTGGGTGGAGCACATCCTCATAGAAGTAGCAGGAGGGGGGATGGATAAGGGGTTTCTGAGGGGGGAAATGGGGAAAGGGGATAACATCTGAAATGTAAATAAATAAAATATCCAATTTAAAAAAAAAAAAAAAAGAAAAGAAACTCTCTCTCAAAAACTAAGGTGAGGAGTGAGTGAGGAAGACACCTGACATCAAGGTCTGGCCTCCAGAGCCATGCACACTTGTCACAGGGGCATGTGCCACAGGTGCATATGGCTACACAAACACGTGTGTGCGTGTGTGTGTGTGTGTGTGTGTGTGTGTGTAAGAGAAAGGGGGAAGATGGAGGGAGAGGCACAGAGAGAGAGAGAGAGAGGGAGAGAGAAAGAGAAAGAGAGAGTGACCAAGAAAGAGAGAGGGGGAAAGAGAAAGAGAGAGAAAGAGAGAGAGAGTGAGCAAGAGAGAGAGAGAGGGAGAGAGAAAGAGAGAGAAAAAGAGAGAGAGTGAGCAAGAGAGAGAGAGAGAAAGAGAGAGAGAACAATTAATTTTTCTTATGAAGTCAGGCTTTGAAAGCCAGACTGCTGTTCAGTCAGACATTGTGTGTAGATCAAGGAAACACACTAGTACAGATCTGTCTCAAGTCGCTCTTTTTAATCATGTTCGCTGTCAGATGTGAAGGTCGTTTTTTGTTGCTTTTTTGTTGTTGTTGTTGCTTTGTTTTCTTTTCTTTCTTTCTTTTTTAAAAACATACTAGGAGTCCTCTATATCCATGACAAGGTCACCTGGTAGCACTAAAGAAAAGAAATTCCTCCTCTCCCCTGCCACAATTGCCAGCTTTGTTGTCCTTTCACTGGCCCTCTTGGGTTGTCTTTGCTTCGGGGAATTCTTGTTTTTGGTCTTCTGCTGTTCTGGTTAGACACACCAGAGACTAGCATAATTCTATCAATCCCTAGCAGAGTTAAAAGTCTTCGAGCCAGGCAATAAATTGTGGGGCTTTGAATTTCCCAAGAATCACAGCACCACGAGCTTCTGATTCCCGAGTTTACAGATCTGGACCCATGGTTCAAATGAAAGATGAGCTTTGTAAGGAAACATCTTGCGAGCAAACTCCCAACAGATTGAAGATTGCTGGGAAGCTGTGGGACTTTGGTGATTCCAGCAAATGTGTTACTCCCCATGGCTGTGCACAGTGCACAGAAGGGCAGTTGCAGGTGCAAACCAAGGGGACAGGGCCTCTAAATAAGTAAAGAGCTAGAAGCACTGGCCACAAAAGCCCAGATTTCAGAATGAATTATTAAAGCCAGCAATGGTCTGCTGTGAGAGGAATGGCTGACTTCTAAATGAAGGTTCTTTTCCCAAGTGCTGCTTCTGTAAGGTAAAAATTGACTTGTTATTCTCCCGACTCTTTCTCCATCCTCGGTGAAAATGAAACAGCCTGTTGGCTTGTGACGGATGCGGTGGATGCTGAAATCTCATCTAGGAAATGCCATCCTTTGAAATGGCCAGGAAGAAAACCATCTTGACATGTAAAATTGCACATTATGACAGAGAGCCACGGAGACATGAGACAGGGCATTTCTAGCTGGACAAGATGCGTTGCATTTGAAAAATGCACCACGATTTAAAGTTTCACGTACAGCACCTAAAGATAAACGACATGGAACCAGGAGTGATTCCTAGTGCCTGTTCCAACATTACTTACAAGATGGGAAGCAGGTGAGCCAAGAGCACCCTCAGCCACAGAGAGAATCACGGCTAGCTGGGGTGCATGCGATCCAGCTTAAAAAAGAAATGAATATATACTGGCTAGCAGGAAGTTGGGTTTATTTTAGAACAACCCAGAATCTTTAGAACAACTTTTTTTTTTTTCTTAGAAAAGCAGATACAGGATTTTGTGTATTGTTTTGCAGAGGTGGGAACAGAATTTACGGTCTTGATTATAGCCCACCACAGAAATCATAATAGCTCTTACGTTTGTTTTTTTTCCTAAACAAACTATTTAGTGAAAAATAAGGGCTGGGCGGTGGTGGCGCATGCCTTTAATCCCAGCACTTGGGAGGCAGAGGCAGGCGGATTTCTGAGTTCAAGGCCAGCCTGGTCTACAGAATGACTCCAGGACAGCCAGGGCTATACAGAGAAACCCTGTCTCGAAAAAACAAAACAAAAAAAAGAAAGAAAGAAAAATAAGAAAATGAAGGTATATGGAATACTTGGTACACTGAACTTACACATATAAAAATACACATGCACTGAATACACATCGCTGCCTTAGCCTAGCACCACAAATTCATTTTTCTCTCTCTAGTAAAACCCTAACTTGTAAAAACTCACCTTCAATCTATATAAATTGGTTTTTACTGAGTTAAAAAATACTTATAGAGTACCTACTTTAGGATCAGATATGGTTGGCCATCTAGGACAGTAAGCAAGATGCTCACTAAAAAAAACAAGATCATTTCAGTCATGCTAACAAGGTGGTGATCATACAGAAAGACATCAGGGGAAAGCACGAAAGGGCTACCTGTAAAAGGGCAGCCACAGCACAGAACACAGGAATCTTGTGCCCAGGGAAAACCACCACAACAGAGAAGGGCTGGGCAGGGTAGCAGGATAGTAAACACAAGAATCACCTGGCACCTCAGGGTCACCTCATAAGTCTCTCCATACCCCTGGGTGGTTATTTCTCTTATTTTACAAATAAGAAACTGAATTGAAGGTCAAGTAACTCATTTAAATTCACAAAAAGACACAGACAGAATAAGGTGATCTGGCTTTCCAAGTTCCTGTTGAGGTTTGTCTCTTGCTATGTATTGTAATGCTAAATACTGCCCTGGAAGGCATGCTGCCCCAGGGGGAAAACCTACAAGTAGTTATGTGACCTTGACTCCCAAGTTATCCTAATTGGTGACTAAAGATGCCTACAGCCTATAGCTAGGCAGAATTGAGATCCCCTGTCCCCACTTAGAGTCTGAGGAGAGACCCAAAGAACAAAGGAAGTGGAGATAGGAGAAGATATATGGGGTAAGAATCTTAAAAACCTGGCCATCAGGACTGACCTATTGAAGTGAAGCACAGCCTAGAGGGAACATGGCAAGTCATATTGCGGGGTTAAAGGCAGGGAAGTAGCCATAATAGCACAGAGGGTAGACTCTGCCCAGCTCTACTGCTGGTTAAGGCTTGTTATAAATATAAAGATTGTGTGTCTTTTATCTGGGAATGGAGTGATCAAAAGTGGGGTAGAAACCCCAATTGAGATGAAATATCTTCTCCAACACTTGTAGCTCCTGTCCTCTGTGCTGCTCAAACACCTGCTTCCAAATATATCTGAGAACCAAACAGCTGGATGCATCTGTCTGCCTCCTTTTGGTGCTGACTACTGTCTATCATGCCCACACTTCTTCACTGCTTAAATGCAGCACTGATCTGGAAATTCTGACCAAGAGACTTCCGCGTGTCTCTTTACCCACCTGACAGTATAAGAAGAAAAAGTGTAAAACGAAAACTGTAGCTCAGGCTAGAGATGTGAAAACGTGTGTTGGTTGGAAATAAGATCTCCACAGCTTGGCTTGCTCAGATTCAGAGGAAGAGAGAAAAAGAAAAGGCCAAGACCACAAAGCTCTTGCCAGCTTCCCGGCACGGGAGCATTAAAGAGCTATGGAATCTGCAAAGGTAGGGCACAGCCTAGGGATGTTTGAGAGCTAAACTGCTGTGCATAATAAAGAAAGGTGACAGGGTTTGCAGAATAAAGCTCTGTGAAGATGGCAAAGGCAGAGAGCTCTGAAGACAGCTGCTCAGAACCTCACAGGACATCCCTCACTTACTGTATTATCCCAACTGTCACAGATCCATGACGCAGAACTTGTCATGCACTCTCAAACTGGAGAAAGAGTCAGCAGAATGTAGGTGACTCTGGGCAGGAGTGGGGGAAATGTTCTCAGATCAAGCAGGACAAGCCAGTCCATAAATCTGGGGAAGACTAAAGATGAATGTATGGGACCCTGGGGCTAGGGAGCTGGAGGAGGGCATCTACAGGCTCAGGAGAGGTGCTCCTTGCTGCATTCCAGGCTCTTCCTTCCTGCCTTTTAATTTTAACTGGCAGAAAAAAAACAAACAAAACAAACCAATCAAGACCCAGACTGTAACAGTAGCTGCTAAAGATTTCTTGTAAAATGCATAACCTAAAAACTGTTTAGATCTAAGGACTGAAAAGATAATCAAATACACATCTGCATAAGAAGAGTATATTTTTAACTGATGGATAGGAAGAAGTGCCCCCAAGTCCTGCTATTTCTAAACCACATATCTCTGGCTCTTCTGCTTCTACTTAGTCCTGTAGGCTCCAGAAGAGGCTCGGACCCCCACTCAAGTCCCAGGAACCAGTGCTTGCCCCAAGACCACAGAAGTCGGCACTTGATGCAATCAAAGCAAGAGGCTTTTACTTGGGAACCAGAGTGCTGGGACTTGCCTCACACTTCCCACAAGAGGGAAGGAGAGAGAGCCCCAAACATCAAAATACACAGATTTAGAAAGACAAAAGCAGCAGGCTGAGAGGGGGGCTGGGGAATAGGGCTTCTTAGGTGGGAACCCTTTTGATTGTATTTCTTATCAGCACACAGCTGGGAAACTGAGGAGTCAGGACGTTCCAGGCAGGAGTGCTCTCTCTTATCGGCACACACACACAGCTGCAGTTTTCAGAAATATTTTGTATGTTCCTGCCTGGGGCCCTTCCCCGGGAGTTCACGAGTTCACGGTTCCATGTTCTTCTGAGATACTGGCCAATTAAAATTTTTTTCTTACAGTCCCTCATGTTGCTCATCTCCACTATGCCAAGAGCAACCTTGTATGCTCATGCTGGCTCAGACACATTAGTGTTAGGACAAAGCGGTGATCAAGTACCTTTGGTGGGCCTGTGCTAAGGGATGCACTAAGAAAGCATACAACACCACAGATCTAACAAGAGGGTTACCGGGGGAGAGGGAATAGTGAAAGTTTGTCTTGGAGTGGGGACATGCGAGAGGAGCATGTGAACAAGACAAAGAGGGAAGGGGGCAGGTCGATGGACATTCCTAATAACTGACAATTAGCACTTTTCACATCACAAACATGCACCGTGCACCTTGCTCCTCAGTATATGAGACTCCATGCTGAGCCCTGGGGATGAACTAGGTTACAAAACCAGCAACACTTTGAAAATATGCCAGCAATTAGCGTGTGCGCGTGCAGGTGGCAGGAGTGTAGAATGAAAACCGTGGACAAAGACAACATCTATGCGCAAACCCAAAGAGCTGTGAGTTTCAAACCCGGAGAAGAGAAGGTGCGGCAGGGCTGGCAGTCCCTGGTAGTTAAGAGACAAACATGCAGGAAGGTACCTTGGTTGGTTAGGTTGAATTTGTTCCCTGGAAAGCTTGTCAGAGGATCAACAGAGAAGGTAAGGCCATGGGAACAAGATATTCAAAAGAGTAGAGGGCCAGTTCAAAGAAACTACCACCAATGAAAGAGCCACATCTGGTTCAAGAGTGTTCAGAACTAGGTCACACTAACAAGAATGAGAGGAGAGCAGTTCAGTCCAACAGTGACAGGAGATCTGCCTCAGGGACAGCGAGGATAGAACCATACAGAGGAGGACTTCAGAGGGCTACAGGTAACTGACTGGAATGCTATGAAGCCACTCAAAGCAATTCTAATAAAACTAGCAGAATGGGTATATGTATTGTTGGGTCATTTTAAATTTTTATTCACTATTAAGAACATCTAGAGATTTTATTTGTCTTAATCTAAATCCAAATTGAAGGAAGTTCATGGATCTAGGGGAATATACAGAATAACTAGCATTTCCTAATAGCAGGTAGATGCAAAATTCTGAAACCTGAGGACTGTTCTTGGGAAATTTGTTGTTGTTGGTGGTGGTGGTGGTGGTGTGTGTGGTATTGAGACAGTGTTTCTATCTACAGAACTCTCTATATAGCCTGGACTGACCTGAACTTGCAACAGTCCTCCTGCCTCAGCCTCCTATGCACTGACATTACAGAAATGAGACAGAACTACAGACCAGATCTCTAGCTAAGAATCACCTCAAACCTTCACACAGAATGAAGTGTGAGGATGCCCAGATGTATAAGGCTTACTGCTATGCCAGAACTCTCACAGGAAGGTATGAACACCACCACATACCGCCTGGTGAGCAGCTCAGAACATGTTACTTTACCAGAGATTTGCTTTGTGTACAGAAAACTATTTTCAGTTGAATGTTAGTGGTGTACTGGCAGCTTGCTTAACACATATCCTGAGTGGCCAGGGGCTAAGCACACAATCCTGTATGTTGCGATGATATTCATCTGCTGGAGCGACCTATTGCACAGCTAATTACTTTCATCAGCAGTGCTACATGAAGTCGCAGTCATCCTCCTAGAATACATCAATTGTTTTTAGCAATTATTTCTCTTGAACAGATCCTTGGGATATGTAATGGTTGGGAAAACAATGAAGTCATGTTCCTAACACTGTAATCATTGTGACTTTTGTGTCCAGTGACCAGCTGTAGCTAGGAGACTCGAAATCACAGCCCTACGTGACTAAGAAAGGACAATAAGAACAGGGCTTCATTCCACACATCTTGGCTGCTTGACATTTTCCAGCTTGCCTTGATTTTGGTAAAAGGCAATGACCTTGAAAACAATTAAGCATAGCAAGCAGCAGAGACACAGCTCCTGCAAGATGACAGCAGTTCACGTCTTAATAGCCCAGCTAAGCATTTCTTTTCCAGAAACAGAAAGAAAGTTCATTGTTCTTTAACCAATTTGTATATGTATTTTATAGGCTTATGCATATTCATGACCAGGCCATTTTAACCTCCATCTGCCTAGATGTCCCTGAACTTGGACATGAAGGCAGTGAGGGCCTGGCTCCCTGGGATGGGAAAACAGATCAGGTGTTGAGAACACAGGCTCTGCTGGATGAGTTTTTTTTAAAGCTTGTGTTTAATTAGAGTGCTCTCAATAAAAACATAAATTCAGATTGGGTTTCTGTGCTTGGTGTTTATTAATCTAGATGCTCTTTAAGAGGGAGCATGTAAGCATCTTGATAAATAAATGAAGCTGCTGTCACTCGGTCAGAAGAACAAGTACAATTACACGAGAAGCAGGATGGCAAAGGATAAGACAGAAGGAATACCCGCCGTGGGTGCCCGCCATGGGTGCTGTCAGGTCCTGGGGTATGGACTCCAGGAGAGTACCAAATGCTTGAGATATCTCGGACAGCCCTCGAGCCTTAGGGCAGAGGCTCTGGGAAAAGCAGAACCTCGAAAGGAGTCCAACAGTCAGAGCTAGGAAGGAAAGAACTTCCTATCAAAAGGACTATTGTAGCTATTGTGGCTGTGTATTGGAGGTAAGACACTAAATCTAAAACTGCACAATGTGTTAAACCTGTTTCTTTCACTAGGTGGCTATGAAGAGGGCAGCGCGGTGATCCTAGGTAAGAGGGAAAGAGATATAAAAACTTGGAGCTGCTCTCAGGAGACAGAAGCCATAGAGACCCTGGTATTTCCAGCCACTGGGAAGTATGCTTATTTTTTTTTTTCTCTTCCCACTGTGATAAAATAGGAAAGCAAGAGGTAGAGAGAGAGGAGGAGAGGGAAAAAACTCAGGTGAATGGGCAGATTTCCAACAAGAAATAACTTCCATACACAGAAGCAATGTTAGCGGAGACGGGTCAAAGCGGAGCATTCCAAAGACCATTGTCCTCAGCGATATCTGTGTGGGAGAGGGACATGTGTGGAGATATGTGTGTGGGAGAGGGACATGTGTGGGGATATGTGTGTGGGAGAGGGACATGTGTGGAGATATGTGTGTGGGAGAGGGACATGTGTGGGGATATGTGTGTGGGAGAGAGACATGTGTGGGGATATGTGTGTGGGAGAGGGACATGTGTGGGGATATGTGTGTGGGGATATGTGTGTGGGAGAGAGACAAGCTTGTAAACTGAGAAAGCTCGGCCCTACGAGGGACTGTGGGCTTGTGCCAGGATTGTTTCCTGAGTAACCTACTCTTTCATGTGCTCATGCCAAACGTGTACTTGCACTAAACCAGGCTTACTGTCCTTGAGAGAGAACAACAATGTCTCTCTTAGTATACTTAGTATCTTCCTTAAGGGTGATACTTAGTTACTCTTCTGTTGCCACGATAAAGCACCATGGCCAAAAGCAATTTGTAGAAGAGCTTATTTTGGCTTATGGTTCTAGAGGGATTAGAGTTCACCATGGAAGGGAGCCGGAGGCAGCGGGCAGCAGGCATAGAGGCATGAGGGGGAAGCTGAGAGCTCATATCCTCAACCACAAGCAAAGGCTAAGTGTCTTAGTTAGGGTTTCCATTGCTTAGAATATATACCATGACCACAGCAACTTTTATAACGGAAAACATATAATTAGGGCTGGTTTATAGTTTCAGAGGCTAGAGTCCTTTATCATCATGGCAGGAAGCCTGACAGTGTACAAGTAGACATGGTGCTGGAGGAGCTGAGAGTTCTACAACTTGATCCACAGGCAGCAAGAGACTGTCAATGGATGTACTTGATCATAGGAGACCTCAAAGCCCACCCTCACAGTGACATGCTTCCTCCAACAAGGCCACACCTCCTAATAGTGCCACTCTCTATGCTCCAATAATTCAAACACATGAGTATCTATGAGGGCCATTCCTATTCAAACTACCACAGTGAGAGTATATAATCTTTGCTAATGTATTTTATATAACAAGGCCAGCACCACCAACTGGGAACCAAGTGTTAAAGCACAGAGCCTATGGAGGAATATTTCTTAAACTACCACAATTGACTAACAATACAAACAGGTAGGGAAACGACCATTCCTGTTACACAAATGTGTATACAAATCGATTTATCCTCTTAACTAAGGTTCTAGGCCAATCACTGAAAACATACAATGGTAATTAAGACGCAGGATAAATTTGAGGGTCAGCCACACATACATGATAAAAGAAGCTTCAGGAGTTTATGGAGTGGCCCAGAGATACTACTTAAAGAACAAAACAGGTAGAAAAATGAGCACACAGATCTATGTGGCAGAAACAAGGAAGGCTTAATGTCACAGAAACCTTGTACAAAGTGTAGAGGAGAGAGTTCTGTCCATAGGACGAAGTGTTATAAAGTCAGATACGGAGAACTGAGTACAAATTCAATCCAGCCACATGGAGACTGCTAGTCATCTCAGTGAAGACCTGCTAGGGACAGGTGGTAAGAGATAAAGATAAAAGAACTAAAAATGTCAACTTGCCTAGAGTCGCCAGAGAAAGGAATCTCATTTAGAGAATTGTCCAGATCAGACTGGCTTGATCATCAATTGACATAGGAGGGCCTAGCCCACCATGGGCAGCACCATTGCCTGGGGAGATGATCCTGGGCTAGGGAAGACAGCTAAGAAAGAGTCTGTGAGTGAGCAGCAAGCAGTGTCCCTCAATGTTCCTGCTTGAGTTCTTGGCCTAACTTCCCTCAATGATGGGCTGTGTCCCGGGAATACAAGCCAAATAAAAAGCCTTTCCTCGCCTAAGCTGCTCCTGGTCTGAGTGTTTTTCATAGCCATAGAAAAGACACTAGATAAAATCAGCAATAGGCCTGACACACATACATGCTAACACAAAGTCTTGGGTCTCTGTGGAAAAACACTGAAACAGAAGGCTATAAGCTATTGTAAACAGGCAGCTTTTTTTGGAAATTTACCAACCTGAGTAGTCATAGATCTTGTAAATAGGCAGCCAAGGCGGACAGTCCCAACTTAGATAAGGACAAGTGAATCATAGGCAGAGTCATAGTGACCTGTCCCCTGAACCCAGCTGATACCCTGTTCTGAATGATATCCGTACTCCCCCTGAACACCTATGCTCCGGTGTCACTCCCTTCCCCACATCCTGCCTTTTTGTGTTTATAACCCCTGTGTGAATAAGTAAATTAAAAAAAAAAAGACACTAGAATAATGGAGATGATCCAGGCTATGACTGGGAGTCAAAGGCAGAGGAGAGGAAGGGAAGACATAGCATCTGCTCCCTCCCTTTCTACTTTCAAGAGACAGAAGAGACTTCAAAAACAGTGTAGCAGTTAATATGAATTGTCCACTTGACAGGACCTAGAATTGGTACAATACCTAGGAGACAAACCACTGGGAGTGTCTGGGAAGAGGTTTCTAGCATGCTTTAAATGATGTGGGAAGATGGCCCTAAATATAGAAAGCATCTTTCCATGGGCCGGGGATCCAGACTAACTCAAACAGCAGCAGGAAAGACATGCGCCAAGCTGCATCACCCACCTCTCCTTCCTGCAGATGCAATGTGACAAGCTGCCTTATGCCTTGTTGCATGCTTGCCCTGTTATGATGGACTGTACCCTCACACTGTGTGCCAAAATAAACCCTTCCTTCTTACCTTCCTTTTGTTGGGTATTTTGCCAAAGCAAAGAGAAACAATAAAGGAACAAAATGGAATAGAAAAGAGAACATGTAACTGGTGGCATGCAGTCCATGACATTAAAGAGGAGGAGGAAGGGGGGGGGAGAGAAAGAGAGAGAGAGAGAGAGAGAGAGAGAGAGCGCCAGAGCATGTCACTTTGTCACTGGGGTCTGTGGGACAGAAAGATGAAAGTAAGGGGCCATGAATGTTCCCAGGGCCAGGAGAGATGGCTCATGGGTAAGGAGCACCGGCTGCTCTTCCAGATGACCCAGGTTCAATTCCCAGCACTCACATGGCAGCTCAGAACTGTCTGTAATTCCAGCTCGAGGGGATTCAGACCCCCTCACACAAACATACATGCAGACAAAAATCTAATGCACATAAAATAAAAATTAATAAATCTTTAAAATACAGTCTGAGGCAAAATGCAGTGCAAATGGTGGGCCTCCACACCATTGATCACCGACTCCTCAAGGGTGGCTGTAAGGTGAGCTGGCACTGGCAACATGGGCAAGTGCCGAAAGGAGCGAAGCTTGACCGTTAAGTTTACTTACAAAATAACAGAGTTTGTGCAACTGAGCGATAAAGTCACAATTGAGGGAAGGGGCGTAGCTCCACAGTAGAGCACATACCTAGCACGTGACGGGTCCTAGGTTCAAGCCTAAGCACAGGACTTTCCCCCAAATAAGAAAGAAAGAAACCTTGGGCAATACAATGATTCACATATAGTTTGGCTCATCCTTCTATTTTTCACTCCAAGACTGGGAAGGAAAAGCCAGAAATACAGATACTGGTGACTCCATAGACTTATGTAAGTAAATATTAGCTACACATGTACACAGCTGAAGTAAAGAATGCCATGCAGTCACAGCTTCTCCATGACATAAGCCCCAGGTAAACTGCTTCACCTCTCTATGTCCCTAGTTTTCCCATTTGAAAAAAAATACTGTGTTCTTGTGGCCCCTTGCGGATGCAGTGGGCATGTGGGATATGGATATCTAAAGGGTTCTTCTCGGGGTACGTTGCACGAGAACTTGAGAACATCAAAGGTTTGTTCTGAGCCAGAACTCATCTACAGAGATCACACAGGCCACAGGATGCTGTGTTCCTTGCACATCCCTGAAGCAGAAAGGTACATATTTGCACAGACAGCTCTCAGAAGCATGTTCTCAGCCAAACTATTCCTGCCAGTATGCGGGACTGAAATGTACCCAAACTAGCAGAAGGAGATGTCATGCTGGCTGAATACGCATGTAAGCTGGTAACTCCCTCTGGACTACTCATTGTGTAAAAAGGCAGTTAATCCCTGGGCTTGCCCAAATGTAAGCCTTCTATTTACTGAGTGTCTTCAATCCATGGAGTCTCCATATTCTGTCTGTACTTTGTACATTCTTGGAGGGGGATAGTCCCCAGAGTCTGGAGACCCTGTCAATCACAGATCCCTGAACACGTTAAACACTCCAAATAATTGGCTAATGGTTGCATTTGTGTAACTTACTACTTTGCCCACAGAACGTATGAAAGATACTCTAAAGAGCTGGTACTGATGACCTACTTGACACAGGATCAATCTAGTCTGGTTTAACTGAGGTGACATTCTACAACATTAATCATTTTAAAATGAGACCCCGAGCAGCAGCTGGCACAGTCACACCATTGTGTCACTGCCATACTATCTGGCTGTAAATGCTTTCATCACACAACATGAGCTCTGTGCTCACTCCAGGTGTTCTTCATCCTGCACTCGCAATGACCCTGGCAACTCCTCTGTTGTCTATGAACTTACCTGTGTTGGCATCTAATATAAATGGACCCAGGCAACAGAACATTTCTGCATGGCTTCTTTTTTAGTTGCTACAATGTATTCAAGATTTATCTATGTTGCAGCATGATCCATGTGCTTCATTCTTTGTATAGCCAAAGTCCTCCATTGTATGGACACATCCTACCTGGATTACTGAAGAGTTTCGCTATGAGCATACACATACATGTACTTAAAAGTTCCAACGTTAGTTTTATTGGGTCCATTCTAGACATAATCCAGCGCGATTTCTGGGCCATATCTTAATTCTAACATTAATCTTTGAAAAACTTTTTTCCATACTGACTGTTCCATTTTATAATCCCATCAACAAAATACAAGGATGCAGATTTCTTTATATCCTTGTCAATATCCACTTTCTATTTTCCTGTGTTTATGCATCCAGGTGAACATGCAGTGCCAGCTCACTGTTTTTTCTGATGGAAGCATCCTCAGTGATGAATGCTTTGGAGGGCCCTTCCATGTACTTGTTGGCCAGTTGTGCATACATTGGGGACATGCCTACTAAGGCCCTTTGCCTTTGGCTTCATGGTTGTTTTTAAGGTATTATTAAGCAAGACTCTACACTATTCCCTGCTGAACATACTCCTTTAACAAAATAAAATGAAGAACAGGACGCTAAGCTTATAGAGACTGGAAGGCTGAGCTATGAACCCTGACCGCTCAGGTTTATTCTGGAACTCGGTCACTGCGAGATACTATCAGACAGTTACCACTGTGCCCGTAAGACCTCCACACACACGGATGTATGACTAGGAAATCTGTGCAGTGTGGTGAATGCTAACTTAATCCATGTAACTCACAATGATGTCTTACATGTAAAGATGTAAAGCTATAAAATGTTGTTTCAAAAATCAGGACACAAGTATATAGACACCAGTCTCATATATTATACATGTACTCCCACAGAGGTGAAAATACTTTGATTTTTCAAGTACATATAATAGAAAAAATTTCAATTTGATCCTGAGCATTTGTTTTCCAAATATTATACAAAATTAATGAAACCATATAATAACATGAGAGGGGAAAAAGATAATATTACTCATTGCAACTTTAAAAATACTGTATACTAATGACAAAAAATAAAATTAAACAATATATTTTACAACAGTATCCTAAAATGAGGAGTTTAAGGTGCTGATTTTGTTCTATTCCCCATAAATGGCTAATGAAATATGTTGTACATATATTTTACATATAGCATATATACATCTATAAAACAACTACTGCTATTCAAATAATATTCAAGTAATACTGTGGTTATTTCCCAATAAAATTTCCCTTTCCAGTTATTTGCAATTCATTCAACCACTTCCATATTGCTGGTCTGTGTTTGGGGTTTTTGTTGTTGTTTCTTTTGTTTTGTTTTGTTTTTGGTTGCTTAAAATAGAGAATAATTAATGAGGGCATGGTAACTCATACCTTGAATCCGAGCACTAAGGGGGCACAGACAGGTGATCTCTGTGAGTTCAAGGGTAGTTTGGTCTCACATATGCAGTTTTAGAGCAGCCAAGGTTACCTAATAGTGAGACCATGTCTTTAAAAAGTGTATGTGGGTGGGGAGGACAATTATATCAAAGAAATTTCACTTTCAATTAGTCAGTTTTGACTGTTAATAAATATTTCCTAATTTTCTCTACCCACAAATCAACAGTGCTATGAGTGAATGGCTTTTAGCTCTTGCTAACATTGGAACGTTAATATTTTGTTCTGTTTTTCATCAAATGGCAACTCACCATTTGTCTTTCTCTGACCATTAGTGAGATTAAATCCTTTTTCGTATATTTACAGGCCCTGGTGTTTGCTTTGGAGAGTTTCTGCATATACTATCTTTGCAGATTCATTCCTCCACATGCACAGTAAACACTTATCTGAAATAAATGATGCCACCCAAAGTGTGCTTTGGCAACACTGCCATCCTAGGATGGTGGCCTTATCTCCACGCACAGTCGGCCTCCCCATTAATCTTCAACACTTGTGAGGGTGTGGAGAGTTCTTTGTATTTTCTTTGGTATGTGTAGGCTCTATTTATTTCAAGACTCCTCAGAGAATTTATATGCAAAATGCATGATACTTTCTGAGCAACTGTTCAATCTTCTCTTGAAAGCAGAAAATGTTTTTCTGTGGTTCAAAGCAGAACAATCATATGCTTAGACTATGACTCCTCGAGTAGAGCTGCTTTACTTTCTATGACTTGTGAAACCGTTTTCATTTCCACTTCAGTCCAAGAGTTAATTTCTTAGTCTCCAAATATTAGGTATGGTTATCTATGTCTCCCAAGAAGCTGTTTCGGTAAAGTTTCAAAGATGATTGAAAACAGGGTGTTCTTAGGACAGATACGAAAACTTGCTCATTCA
>JAJTUV010004673.1:0-18112 GCA_021653895.1 Mastomys natalensis
TTTATGAAGATAAATGTTCAAATTGCTCTTCTATTTTTAAATAAAAAGTAAATTAGTACTTGAAATTTAGTTTATTTTGGAAAATTATTTAAAATGCCATTTATATTCTGTGCATTTTTTTTCCTACCAAAAAGCAGCATTATCATGAAACTCTTCAATAGGTCGCTGACACTTACCATTAATTCCCTATGCAAATAAACTTAGAATCACTATTTTTTATTTCTATAATATTAAAAATTGGCAGCAACAGATGTAAAATTAACTGACAACATTTAGTTTGAACAAGTTTCTACAATTTGACTGTTATTATTTTTCTTCTTTCATTTATTGATTCATTTGACTTTCAGAAAGAGTTTTGTTACATAGTCTAGGCTAGCTTTGAACACTTGATCCCTTTTTTCAAGTGTTGAGATTACACCCACGAGACCCACATGGTTGGCAATTTCCAAAATGTTTTAAAAGTAAACTGCTTTGATTATATTTTTTAAATGCAGTGTATAATATTTATTAAAAGTTAATCAAATACTGGATATTTTCGAAGACAGGCAAATTAAGCGCTAATTATGGAGTGAAATGTCAGACTATTACCATTTCCAAAGACGACCACACTGATAAAAACTGAAAACAAGATTTTCAAAAGTCATCACCATGTTTAATAGATTAACTTTATGAAGAAAAGATTATCAATTTTCCCTATATTATGCCTGATAAAGAAGTGTTTTTCTGTCCTTTACCAGAACATAGAGATGATAAAAATTTCAATAACCAAAAGCCCAATACTCAGTCACTAATTCTTCCATTACACACACACACACACACACACACACAACACACACACACTCTACTCAGATTTCGTATAAGGGAGAGTTTGATACACAGTAATAATTTATTATGAATTTTCATCAAAATCACATTAAGTATTTAGTAGAGAAAGTAGTTGTAGGAATGAACTTAAAGTAAATATTATTCAAAGCTTGCTCCATTTTAACATTTGATAGAAAGAGCCTGTAATACAGAAGCATACCTGGGGTAGAGCTGAATTGAGCTGTCTCTGGAGTGAATCTCTGTCATAGATGACGTCCTGGAGTCTTTGCTGGGGAAGTGAGAGGCTTTCCTGGGTCTCTCGAAGAGTGTCCAGTAAACGGTCCCTTTCATCCAACATATTGACCATCAGTTGCTCAAAATGGGAGTCCGAGTCGGAGCCACTGCTTTGGGACCCCCGTTGGCTCATTGGGGTGTCCTCATTAATCGTGGGCATCACTTCACACATCATTGCTTAAAGACATAAAGGGAAAATTTTAGTGAACACATTCTTTTTAGTCATGTATCCCCCAGCCATGGCTTTCACCTCACTTAAGCATTTGTCCGGTCATTAACTTTTCCCCTGACCCCTGCCTCCAGTCCAATCCAGAGAGAGGTGTGCACCTCAGGGAGATATCTCTTTACTGTCTGCAACCTACACACTTTCACCTGTTACGGCAATCCAAAGATGTCTTGTGTACAATACTTAATCTGCCGTGGTTTCTCCATTTTCTTCTGCATAATTTATCACACATCATTTGATTTAAAGACACAATCATTTCAATAATCTTTCCTCCTCTTGTCTTCCACTCTGACAAGTTTACAAATGTCTTAAACAAAACACAACTGTACCTTATTTGTCAACAAGTACATCCTTGTGCTTCAGAGAGGTGAGCGTATATGATTTTTGATTGATAAGTGACCTAAGTTACTCATTTAACCAGAAAAAATCCCAAATAATTGACTATTTTTAGGTAATAAACAGTTATTTTATTACTTCTACAACAGAATTCCACACATAGCTAATTAAGCCTTTTGGATTGATCATTTTTTTTCATTTATTTTTATATTCCATCTTTCACAACTGTAAGCAGATTTGATAGATGATTCAGATTGAATTAGACATAAACTTTAAGAATTAGTCTGAGACATGAATTTGTCTCAATTAGTATACTGCTAATTACACTTAGTTTCCTGTTAGATGCATTGTCTGGATCTCCATTCCAAACAACACATACTAACACCCTTTCAAACATTCCACAAACAGATGCAGTAAATTGCATTACCCAAATACAGTCACTTCACTTCTCAGCTGCTAATCACCAACACTCAGTCATGGAATAAATGGACTGCTCTGAATGCTTTTTGCAATTATTTACTGATTTGATTTAAAGTAAGATTATACAGACATTGTCACGTAGCATTGTCTTGTCACGTGTGGTACCATTAAAAATCAGAACTTTGGCCACTTCCCTTCTCATTCCTCTCTCTCTCTCTCTCTCTCTCTCTCTCCTGTGTTGTTTGTGTGTGTGTGTGGTGTGTGTGTGTGTCTAATTCTTCTCAATTTCAGTTGTGTGATGGCTAGAAGCTATAGGAGAGCCTGATTTGCAGAAGTTCAAATTTGAGGAGAGCCTGGTTTGGTCATGGGTCCCAGACTTTTCTCCGGACTTCATAATGGAAGGTCAATTCACTTTTCTGTCTACATATATGTCCTTAGGGAAACGTTCTGGTGATATTTTGAAATAAAATGTCAAATTCTAACGGTTCAATATTTAATTACTTCTCATGTGCTTCTTTGTGTAAACTTAGTTGTTATGGAGCAAAGCTTAATTATTTCTGAACTCTTGGGTCATGCATGGCTGAATGGAAATGAAGAAAAGCTTCAAGAAAAGGAAAAGAAATCATTTTATGATAAGTATTCTAGGAAAAGGAAAGAAAGAATTGAAGATTAAAAAAAAAAAAAAAACCTCAAAATGCTTTGAAACAGTGTTCATTACTTAAAACATTGAGCTATCTAAAGACAGGACCCATACTTGTTGAATACATATATACCGTAGAGTAAGTTTTAGAGCAGACATGTAGAATGTCTTTGCAGACATGCTCACACACCCTCTCACCTTAACAACAAGCATTCGCTACTTAATGTATATTTTACACTTTTTATCACTTTGATTTTCATTCATCCACTATCAGGAAGGTTGACCCCCCCCTTACTTTAACTGCTATACATTCATTTTTACACTAATAGAAAACCAAACAAAAACTCTCCAACACATTGGCTTATTTAAAATGGTCAGTTCCCACACCATGCATGGTATTCACACATGGAATAACTGTGACACGCATGAGAGACATGGCTGTGAGCCTATGTGTTGATTTTCAACACTGAAGGTTAAAACCATGTAGCAGAGGAAAGTGTGGCAGGAAATACAATTATTACATATTCTTCAATCTGTATTTCAAATCATACCTTTAAAAACAAAAGCTATTACTAACAACTTTAAGTTCCAAGGAGAGTTTAACTGTTGTCATTACTTCAAGCATAAATTTCACTCAACTAAAGCAAACTACTTGGATCCAACCCCATGCTATTAATAGCAGGAGACATTGGACAGTCACAAATTTAAGAGTTAAGATCAGTATAAAGGATAGTTGTGGATTGGGTCAGTCAAAAGATACTTTGCTGAAAAGTTTGAAAATCTATCAATCTACCTATGATAACACAGGACCATCTTACCCCTGAAACATGAAATGAAACAAGTCGGTGTACCTTTCAAAAATACATTTCCTTCCACAAAGAAAGAATGACAATTTGTTCATAAAATTTCCACTTTAAGCATTCCAGTGGGTTATTCAACAGAGAACACAGAGTGGAATATATAAAAAATTATTATAAAACCTAAACATGCTCTCTATCACAAACTGGTCACCATTTATCCTTACAGATTGCACATCAAAACTCCTGCTTCTGGGGCTATAGCTGTCATCCTAGCAGATACTTCTGAGCTCTCCAAATTCGATTCATAAAATTCAAACCATGCAAAATTACTTAAGACATGAAATGAATGCTGCTACTTTCTTCCAAGCCAACGCAAATGAACGAATCTAGAGTCTTCTCTTCCAAAACGGAAAGATAAAAAGCAAACAAGCAAACAAAAAGCTGTCTTCAAAAACCAAATCAACTTTCATGGGCTAGGTTAGTTATTATGTTAGACCTCAGATTCTGATATAATCGTATAAAGTACTTGTATGTACCGCAAAACATAGTCTAACAGGTCCTAAATGCACAGCTTGAGTGTATCAGGAGTAATTATAATCCTATGTGGAACATATTATAGAATCCTGGCATGGTGCAGATATGGTTGTTACCAGCATCTTGTGTATTGCACCCAGATATATCACATTTTGCTTTTATAGCCATTTTTGGAACTGAAATTGCAAACATTACACCATCACTGAGAAACGAGTCAGCTCACAGTTTGCTGAAGTCTTTGCCTTTTCATTATCCCTCCTTCATGTCAATGTGAAATATAATTTTATTAACCTCATCTAAATAGAGATTGCTTGATACCCAAACTATTGAAGGTTTCAGAACCCAGTTTCAGACAGTGTAAATTTCATTTTTAAGAGAGGAAAAAAAATAATAACCCTGATTGGTTTAATTATCTCAGTGCTTAAATTTAGCACGAATAATTTTATACCAAGAAAACCAACTCCCACGCTGTCGGGATATAACCTTGACTGTCTTCTAAACCTCTCAGGATCCAAAATAAAAGTTTTGAATGCCCAGTGGAGTCATTCAGCAAGAATTTTGAGATCCAGTGTGTTCCTTAGTAATACATGTTCTTATGAGCTATACCTATTCAGACAAGAATATTCCAAAAGACTTTTATTTCTGTAAGTCAATAACTTCATAATAACATTGCTAGAAATTATACACTACCACAGGCAAAGAAGCTGTCATTCTCTGTAGTAAGTTTCTTCGTAAAGGTTTAGTCTTTGAAAACCTCCGAGCTCCATCTCCGTTAACCCGCAAGGAGTAATTCAGTAAGAGAAAGCCTAGCCATTGTCTGATTACATTACACGAATATTCCTCCTCCTCTTTAACTCTTTGAAATCCCCTGTCCTCAGGAAATATTCCTACCACGTTTAATGGAAGCATTTTCACTTTCTTTACCCCAGTGTCTGTTCAGATGGTCAAACAGCAAGGCTACCCCACACTGCTGGACAGTTACTGTTCAGACACACCCCCACCACCCCGAAAGAAGTTGACTTCATAATTTCCATACTAAAATTGTCCATCAGCCCCAGGAGAGAACCAACTAGGCAGGAGGCAAAGAAATCGGGGATGGAGAAGATGGGTGGAAAGCAAAGGTAACTAATACCCACAAGGAGGACTTTGCCTCTCCTCTTCCCTGGGGGCGGGGTGGGGCTGGGAGGTGGTCAAGAAAAAAAAAATGAAGCGGAAGAGAAACCATGCAACTCGAATACAGTTTCTGTACCTAATGTCTCTTATTTCAGGTCCTGTTTCTTCAATTGTCAATGACAACCGCAGTCTCGGCTGGAGGAGAGGTGAGGCTCACACCCAGCAGTCCTGGACCATTTCCCTAGCAACGGGAGGAGAAAGGCAGCTTAGACACTCGCGAGCCCCAGCGTTCTCTTGGAACGTGCCCTGGCTCCTTAACGTGGCAGCAGCTCGGCATCTTCCCGTGGCTCCGTCAGCAGCCAAAAGGAGAAAGGTCCATCGGAAAAATGGCATATTACAAATTTTGCTTTGGGAAGCAGAGCTCGGTTCAGACCATTGTCAAAGGGAAGAGAGGGGGAGGCGGTTCTTAAAGCAGCCGCGGCCCCTTTGCAGCCCAGCAGCGGCAGCCGCCGCCACCGCCGCCGCTTTCGCGTGCAGCAGGAGCCCCGGGGCGGAGAGATGGTAATCCGGGACTGGATCTGACTTTCAGAAACTTAACATAACACAACTTCTCCCCGTGGTCTCCCGGGACACCCGGAGGGTGAAGAAGGGTCCCTCCAAACACGAACTTCCGGATGAAGTGTGGGAAGTACCTGTCTGGAAGGGACTTTCTCCACCCCGGTACCCCACCCTGAGCTCCTGTGGAGTTTATGGCAATGCTGGGAGTTTGATGGTTAAAAGGAAGTGAGTCTCCTGGGGATGCTAGAAACAGGACAGGTCTTCTCTGGGCACCCAGCTTACTTCTATCCTAGGGTGTATCCTTTCACTTAAAGGAGGTGTTTCTTTTCTGGGAAGATAAGCACACACATACACGCGCTCACACACCACACACACACACACAAACACACACACACACACACGAGACATACACACACCACCCACCTCCGAAGACACCCCCGCCCCATCATCGCTCCCTGCCTCCGCCCGCGGCAACGATATTTTTTTCCTTCCAGTCCCTCTGCAATTCATCTGCTTGCATCAGTTGGCAGACAGAACCAACCTGCTGGGAACCAGTGAGGATGCTACAGCATCTCTCACTTGCCTCGTGCAAGCCTAAGATACTCCTCCTTCTGTGTCTCCTCCCCTCCTCCTCCTTGGCAATCTCCACCTCCTCTTCCTCTGGAACAAGGGCTTCCCCTGGAAGCTGCTGCAGTGGTTTCCACCGGCCCTTAAATAAATTCTGAAGTAATCACGTCTTTGCTCTCCTCCTCACGCACACGCGCTCGTGGATACACTCCACTCTTCTCCCCGAAAAGCTTCTCCGGGGTTGGTGAGAATCACCCTGGTCTCAGTGTTCCCGATGATAGCGAAGACCACGGATGATCTAAAGTATAAGGGGCTCTGCTCTGCCCAGCTTGAGCTTTTCCCACACAATCGTCTTTATACAAAGCTTGTGTTGGTATGTGCTTTTGACAACTGGGAACCTTCCTGCTCTGTAGCCTTCCGTGTTTGCTGTGGCTTTCTGCAGCTTTCTTCCCTTGAACCAGAGGCAAGGTAGTCAAGCTTATCGGAACCTGAGTCAGTCTAGGGTGTGGCTGGATTTGTCACTTTGCATTACCTCTTCAGATCTCCTCCATTCATTGCCTTAGTGTTGAGGATCTCATGTTAAATGTTTCCTGTCTGCGAGACTAAATTTCGGCTTTCAACAGTCTGGCAGCACTAAGAACATCTTCTGGTCCCTAGAAACTTTACCCTCCCCCACTCCACTCCCCACCCCGCGAGTCTCTGTCTCTTTCTGTGTCTTTCTCTCTCCCTCTCCCTGTCTCTATCTCTCTTTCTCCCCCACCCCGTTTGTGTGTGTGTGTGTGTGTGTGTGTGTGTGTGTGTGTGTGTGTCCGTTCATATAGATCAAGAATAAGGAGACATCAGTAGACAAAAAACCAACACATTAAGGAAATGTTTGAGTGAGGACGATATTGATGCACTAAGGGAACGAGAAGAGAATTAAGTATCAAGTAGACAGCAAGTGGAAGTTACAGCAAGTGTTCATAGTAAGCAGCGTAAGAAACCCAAATGGTCAGAGTCCAGATTTTACTGAGAAAGGATGCTCGTATCCTGACTCACTGAAGTATGATCACTACATGAAGTTCTTTCTTGGAGAAGAACTGAATTAGCTGATGACTCTACAGTAAAATTGAAGACGAACCATATGAATTATATCCCTTAACTCTCCTAGACTGTTTTGAATCACAATGGAAGAATTGAGTGCAAAATATTAAACATTAATAGATGGAAGTTATTATATGGTAGATGGGGCATATTTCTCAGACATGACTCACTTGTGGGTCCTATTTCTTTCTAGATACTACTCTAAGAAACTACTCTGCTAACAATACCTATACAATATACTATGTTGGTGGTGAACAAAATCTCCCCCAAAAAGCTGTGTCTGCTGAAACTAATGGACTGATTGATTGGAAGGTTCCAGGTCCAGAGGCTAATTATTTTGGCTCACGCTAACTTTAGCCACTAGGAACAGTCATTCCCTATTAAAATGGAGAAAGGTTCGTACAAGAAGTCTGCAAAGGCATTAGACTAGCCCGTTGGCAAGAACACAAGGATCGCCATCTGTGAATGTTCCTATAGCTTATTGACTATCAAATGCAGCATACAAGAAAATATTGAGGGCAGTTTCTTACAATGAACATTGCTTGGCCTCAACCCCCATAGCCATGCATCCATCGGGTCAAAGGTGCTGTTTCAACACTACAGTTTCTGAAAAGTTCCAAAATGATATTAGTCCTGCTAGGTCAGTATCTCATTTTGATAATCATTGCCTAAATATTCATCGTCATGTAAAACTACTGAGCTACTAAATATTCATTCATGAAGTGAAAAGTCTTTTTATATTTTATATTATATCTAAACAGTTTTAATGTTAAGGCCATCACCTGCTTCCACTGATTTTAATAGATGGTAAATTGAAGATTATGATGAATTATAAGTATCTCCATGTAGTTTACTACATTTATCAAGAGTGATATTAGCCACCTTTTTATTAGTAATATTAGTGCATAAGATCAAAATAGGAATTTACTTCATAGACACATAAAAGATCACGGTCATGGATAAATAATGCTTCTCTTGTACATTTTATTACATATACTACCTTCTACATTTATTCTTTAAAAGGAGTATAGCGCAAAACTACTTTTCTATATGCTATAGTGGCTGATTCTTCCAACTCTATACTTTATGAATATCAAATAAAATATTAGTATTAGCCAGATTCTCTAAAGGAACAGACCTGGTATAATGAAAATACACAAATGGATTATAGATTGTGGTCTGGCCTGTTTTACAATGCCTGTCTCTCAACAGAAAGGCTAAAAATCCTGTAGTTCTTGAGTGCCCCAGGCTGTATGTGATGCCAAAGATATAAGTTCTGGTCCCAGCAAAGGAATTCCTCAACCACAGGATTTATGAAATTGTCATTGAGAGAGCAAGTGGGGTACAAAGCAACAATGTTGTGTTTCCTATTCCTTTTACGTGGACTGCTATCAGAAGGTGTGGCTCTGGTTTAATGCGTCTACTCAAATGACCCAATCAAAAATATCCCTCAGAGGTATATTCAGCTGCTTGGGTTTGAGTTGATTCCAAATATGGTAAAGTGGACAATCAAGATGTCAACTTGTCAACTTGACACACAATCCCATCTCTTTATGTCATATGTAATTTCCAAATGCAAACAATAACCAGGATAATTCTACCTAGCATGATACAACTGTCTCACTTAAAAACCACAAATGCGTTGTATATTTTATCACAGGTGGTAATGTCCACTGAGGAATGATTGGTATTTTAGTCCATTATATCCGCTTAATATACATATACATACACAGACACAGACATATACATACACTCACACATATTAACAAAATATGATGGAAACACTTATTACAATGTGCACTTCTGCATACTAGCATGTAGCCCCCAACTAGTGATTATAAATATTTTCTTCCATTATACATTCTGTTTTTTTTTTCCACACTCGGAAAGAACCTCAGTAGTTCTTGAGAACTGAGAGGAGTGACTCTTACCTTCATTCATGAAGAATTTGGACCTTTTGTGTCTTATCTGGATTAGATTTTTGTAGTTTCCAGATAAGACCTGTTTCCAAAGACGTGTTGACTTTAAATGCAATACATAACACCAAAAAATGCCCTAAAGGATCTCATGCACTCCTCACATAATCTTCTTATCTTCATTGCAAAGAAGCAATGCAATTTTCCCATGTAGCGTGCATATGATAGACTTTTCCATGGTATCCAGCTGTGTAAAGCCTGTACTCATAGATCTTCCTTGACTCTCCTAGAATTAATACCTCTATCTACCAAAGGAATGATGGTGACAAGATGTGCCCTCTCGTACCTTTAGCAAAAGTCACTATACTGAAGTCACCATTCACCATGAGACTTTCCATCTCCTGAGAAAATCTGGTGATAGTGATGAGAAGTATTCTGTAAGTTTTTCACGGTTTCTCTGTCTCTAATTTGAACTCTGAGATATGGAAATAAAAGGTCCATGAAATGCCAGTAAAGCACTATGGTGTATCATACATAGCCTTGTTCCCCATTGTTCTGTTAAATCTTGAATTCTACTACAGTTCCTCTGCACAACTCATTGGTAGAATCTCAATACTAGGCAGTTTGGACCAATAGATCCTTCTAACACTGGTATTCCTTTCTTAGCCTCTTGGCTTAAGAACATCAGAGGCTTAACCAGGGGAAGTAGCCAGAGGAAGTCTGAAATTTTAGTTCAATGGAATGTTTGCTTTGTCTCCTGGCAGGAGGACTTCCCTGTCAGGAACCAAAACTTCTAGGTCAGCAGAACTTAAGGCCACAGGAACAGGAAGCAAGTTTTTTCATAGTGCATCACTTAGTGATGTTGTGATAGTGAGTGGGAACACTGCCAATTAGTGATACAAAAACAATTCATGGTGTGTGCTTAAAAGGTTTTATGTTATTGCTAATCAAGATGGATTTGAATGTACAATGCAGTTTTGTAAGATACTGCACCAAAGAAAATAAGTACTTAAGGATAAGCTATGAAAATAAAGATTTAGCAAATAACACAAATTAATTTTTCATGTGTAAGGATGTTTTCAATACAAATACAAGCCAAGTGATAACTGATTAGAACAGGTGTATATCTCAGTATCTTCTAATTTCAACTACATAGGTAACCATTTTGGCTGTGTGTATGTGTAATTGTAGTGGCGGATGGTACTAGGTGGTATGAAAAAGTGGACCAAACAAGCCATGTTCCTCCATGGCCTCTGCTTCAGTTCCTAACTCGGTTGCTGCCTTGAGTTTCTTCTCTGACTCCCTTCAATGATGGAGTGTGACCTAAAACTTGTAAGATAAACCCTTTCCTTCTCAAAAAAAGTGTATGTTTATTATTGAATTTAATTTTTTTGGTATGGCTTTATGTGTAAATAATAAATTTCATTTTTTAAAAAAATAATTTTTATAAAATTTCATATATAACTATTATATTAACATAATTTTGCTTTTCCCATCTGCCCCTCCCATGACCCCTGACCTTTTTCCTTTGTTATTATTGTTGCATATACATATTCATATGTCAAGCATATGTATATATAAATACAACCTGTCGATCCCATTTACTGTTGCTCAGATGTGTACATATTTAGGGTTCACTACTTACGATTAGATAACTTATCAGGGGCTCATTCCTGGAGAAGAGTAATTATTCCTCTCAGCAGCCATTAATTGCCTGTAGTTCTTCATTTAGTTGAAACGCCTTCTGGCATTAAGATGCCAGATAATGCCATTGTACAGATCAATGACGATATTGTTATAATTTCATGGGTATAGCTCCCTGTCATATATAGAATACACTGTCTCCTAGCTGTAAATGTTTTTATTTCCTCAGAGAAGTGATGAGATGAGAGCTGTATCCAAATTTTACAAATACATGGCTTGGGCTGTGTCCAGAGAATTTCTTTCTCTATACTAACTCTCTCTAGGCCTAGGCTTAGAAGATTCTAGCCTCTGTACAATCTAAACTCTGCAAGCCCTGACTCTGTCTGCTAGGTTTAGAATGGTTCAGCCTCTGAAACTTACTGCTGAATAAATGTAATCTTTCTAGCTCTTCCTGAACTCTGGCTTGCTGTTCAACTCAGGTATTCTGGCTCAAACTCCTCAACAAGCTGACTGATTCAAGTTGGCCTCTCTCAGCTTCTTATTGAATTTCTGTGCTAGGAAAGACTGTCTCTGAACTCCAGGAACTGAACTGCACTGATTGACCTGAACTTCTCTGAACAGAAATGACTTCTCTCTCTCTCCACTGCTCTTAAGTAGCCTCTTTCCTGTGCGTTCTCACGAGAGCTGGGTGTATCCTATCTGTGACTCATTCTGTCAAATCTTTCTCTGATACATCACTTCGTCTGCTTCTCAATTATACATCATTGTTTGTGATTAAAGATGTGTACTAAAAGCCTGCCTGTATTCTGGCTTGTCTGTATTTTAGCCAGATCATATCTTTGATAAGATCCCTTGCCAGAGCCGTGTTACTGGATTAAAATGCCTCTATTCAAAGCAGACTTCTTGGTCTTCTGTATCTTGCAATTTTTTCTCCTCCTCTTCCATGATGTTCCCTGAGCATTAGTTTAAGAGTTAGATTTTAGATGTGCCAACTGAGGATAGGTACCAGAGAGTCAATTGTCTATATTTTATTCGTTATAGTTTTCTGTGATGATAACCATCTCCTCCAAAATATAAGTTATTTGATAAGAGATGAAAACCAGGACTGACAAATAGGATTTTTAAAAAAATGCCAATTCTATACAGCAATAGAAACAATCAGCAAAGTGAAAATGAGCTTACTGAGTAGGATTCATTATTTACCAGCTATACGTCTGATTGAGGATCAATATTCAGAGTCTACAACTAACTCAAAAATCAAAGTAAAAGCATAAAGAAAATAAAGATTTTGTTTAATTTCTACTGTAAATCCTAACAGTCATTTCCTCTTTTAAGAGGCATGCAGTCTATTGTGTGCCTTTAATTCCAACTCTTGGATGGCAGAGACAGATACATGCAGATATCTGACTTTTAGGCTCCATATGCATACCAGGTAAGCCAAAGCAACATGCACATTGTCTAAAGAAGAATCATACAATATTAATATGCTCCATTACTTAGGGGAAGAAAAAAAACTCTCAATATATACAGCAGGTCAGACACAACTGCAATTAATTCTTCCCTTTTTCTTCCTTTAATGGCAAGAATTGAGGAGCAGTTACTTTCCACAGAAGCATAGTTCAAGATCCTTTCCCCCTTTGTGTCCGCTCTTTTCGCTTCTTATATGGAGCTAGTGGAGAAAGCCTATTTTCCGAGAAAACCTGAAATGGTACATTTCCTTCACATCTCACTAGTAAGGAGAGCTCACTTCACAGTATGGAAGAGGGCCTGCTAAAGCCTTAAATCCTGAAGATGAATAAAGACATTTTGGCAGACATAGCCCTGACTTCTTTATGCTCTTGACAAAATAAAGGTCCTAAATTATGAAAATAAAACATTTTTAAACTTTTGCTGGTATATAAAAATTTAAACATGTAAAATGTTACGGGAGTAACCAAATACTATTTGTCATTTAGACGTGCTCTATAATATGTAGTCCCATTACTGAGTCCATGATCAGGACTATAAACCTGTTCTGATAGGTCATAAACCCTAGAAGGAGAATCTACTACTGTTATTTTGCTAAATGTATATATTATTAAGCCAAATTCTAATGACATCATTATACCTGAAGATTAATGAATTCTCCTAACCTTCAACAGAGAAACTTCTTTGTGATGTAGATGGTGATTTATACAGAGACTAATGACTGCTCAAAATGCACAGAATCAGAGTTTTGAGAACCTCAATCCTTAGGACATCTATATCATGTTCCTCACCACAAGGCTCATAATCATCACAGAAGAGGGAGCATAATGATATAAGAGTCAAAGGGCAGATGATAACAATGAAACAGTGTTTCCCAAACACAATACGGCAATTTTATGTAGGAAAATACAGAATTTTTTGGCAGCATGACTAAGACTAGTGAAAGTCTAGGTCACACAAAACCACAGCATGGACAGAAAGTTGGGTATAAAGTCCCACATCTACCTGAAGCTATATTGTCAAATGATACAGTTGGAAAGAGAAAGAAAGGATATATATTTTTAGGGAATGATCCCTGGTAGGTTGACTGCGCTCCAGTGGATACAACAAGCTTATACGGACAGCACAAATTGAACTCTGTGGACCTATAAAACAAAAAAGAGACAACGTGATATTGGGTTTGGGAAGCTTGGTGAATATGAAAAGGTTTGAATTGGATATAATCTAATTATTAAGAAATTAATAAAAATAGTGGGCTGATGGGATAGCCTAGTGGTGAAGAGCACCCAGGTAAATTTCCTAGCATTCACAAGGCAGCTCACAATGCTCTTATTTCGTTCATGTGGAATTCGATGCTTCCTGGTCTCCATGGGTACCAGGCATGCAAAATATGTACAGACGTGCATACAGGCAATACATTCATAAACAAAATAAAATAGATTAAATAATTTATTCTGATGACAAAACTCATACTAAGTATTATTGCAATGGTAAGCTTTAGTTTCATTGACTTTCATGTTTACTGTTATGCTTATACTATATACTAGTAGTTATCTCTACAGAAAACACTGTTTAACATAAATATTACAGCGTCCATGGTTGCTGACTTATGTACCTTCATATAAATAAATATATGTCATCTTACATGATAAATTAGTGTGTAAAAACTGTCAGCCTTTATACATACACATGATTACTGTAAACTAGCAGCTTGACAAATGTAAATTTGAATTTCAAATAAAACACTAAGACTGTCTTAGTGTTCTTGAAGAATGTACGCTGTTATTCTTTGAAGGCATGATATTAAAAAACAAGTTACAGAGAACTTTATATCGTTAATACTAGATGGTATTGACCTAAGAGAAACACATGTGGAGATAAATAGTACATTGTTCTAAAATAATTTATCAATTTAAAAAAATAAAATAATTTAGGTAGAAAATACTCCATGGTTAGTATTTCTAATCTCAATATCTCCTTAGCCTATTATGAAGTCTGCTATGGGAGAAAGAAAATTCACAAACATTTAAAATTCTAAGTAGAAAAAGTTCTAGTGTAAATCCTCCTGACAGACTTTATTTCCTTACTGTGATCCAAATTAGAGGTTGTTATTTATAGTTCGAGTCATGGAATGTTATATACGTCATTCCCTTAGATGAGTAAACTAAGCTCAGTTATGTTAATTCCCGTGTTGAATTAAAAAAAAATCTTATCAAGACACTGCTTGGCTTCTCATAGATACTGAACACCAAGTATCAAATGCAAGTCATTAATACATGTCTCTTACTATTATTTCATTACTTTGATCATTGATATTACTGAAGCCAGTTGAACATTAAACTTAGGAAGAAAATAAGGTGCATGATTACCTTTGCTCTTTAGGTGAGAACTACTGGATAAAACATCACCCTATAAAAATCCCCTGATGGTGTTTGCAGGCATGGAGAGTACATTGACCAATTAAAATACCTGATGAGATAATCCTGATTTCAGATAGAGTTTAGACCCACTGAGCAACAAAGAATAAAAATATATGTTTTAGAAATAATATGGAGAAATAGTAGTATCTTTTCTTCTTTAATTTATTGATTCACTTTATATCCCAATGAAAGCCCTGCAACTACCTTCTCTCCACTCCTCCCACCCTCACAATTCCTACCTCCCTATCCTCTCCCTTTTTATTCTGAGAATGAAGGCCTCCCATGGGTATCAACTCACTTGTCAAATCAAGTCTCAGCAGCACTAGAAGTATCCTCTACCCACGAGGCCAACAATGCAACAGTCATCAAGAAATGCAAATCAAAACACTGAGATTCCATTTACACATTTCAGAAAGACTAAGATCTAAACTCAAGTGGCAGAAAATGCTTGGTGAAATGTGGAGCAAGGGAAACACTCCTCCATTGCTGGTGGGAGTGCAACATGTACAAACACTTTGGAAATCAATTTGGTGATTTCTCAGAAAATTGGGAATAGTTTCTACCTCCAAGACCCAGGTTACCATCCCAAAAGATTTAACGACTATACCCCAAGGACATGTGCTCCACTATATTCTAGCGCCTTATTTGTAATAACCAAAAGCTAGAAACAACCTGGAAAAAGTGTAATATTTTAACATTAACTAATAAAGTTAACCTATTCTGAAGACCTAGGAATTGTCCTGCAGGAAAATCTTTCTAAAATGGTTGTTATAGATTATCATCTTAATGACTGTTGCCTTCTGATGTGCCCTACATGGGTACCTGGATTGTGTGTCAGGCAGGCTGAGAAATAAGATGTGAAAAGGAGGTTAAGCCAAAGTTAAGATTATAGTAGGTATTCCAGTAAAACACTACTGAACAATTGTTAAAATTCATGTTATAATTGAAAGTCTAAGCAACCAAGATTTCATAGTACAAGTTTCTAAATGAAAACCATCAAGGACACTGCAGGCAAACAGTGTTGGGGATACAGAACACAGGAATGGAAGGGCTCCTGAAGCAGACGAGTGTGTGGAGGGTTCCCTCCAGTTGTTGTGTGCATGTCATTATGGATTCTCCACGGAAAAGCATAAAATGGAAGAGCTTGGGTTTCATAAAAAAGCAGGGCACTCAGGCAGAAGAGTTCTGCAAGAGCAAGTAATGAAAGAAGGCAGAGTTGAAACATGAGCTTCCTAGCCTGCCATGGGCCAATACTGAAACATAATCTTAAGAAAATCTTGCTTCAAGAGAAAAAAACCCAGCTATCTGCCTCAGCCCCAAATCCACCAAAAAGCAGCATCAAATCATATGGTTAAGATTCAGTTTATCCTCAGCAGGCCATTCTACTACATGAATAAATCTCTAATTGTAAAAACAGAGACTAAGCTTTTAATTATTTTAAGAAATGATTTATATGCCCAGGAAGCAAAATGTTTAAGTAGAACACATGAGAGTGGTTCAATATAAGATAAATGGTTTGTAGAACATGTTAAATATACATAAAAAGGAATGGAAAGCAAAGAGATACTTGCACTCACATGAGTTTTTTGTAAAAAAAAAAAAAAATACTTTTTTAATATGCACACAGGTTGTAAGAATTCTGGACTCAGAAGTCATAAAACAAATACTTGTATTGATAAGGCCCTTATTTGGCTACTCGTTGGTGACATCAAAAGTGATCTTATGCCTGGCAGTGGTGGCACACACCTTTAATCAGAGCACACAGAAGCAGAGGCAGGTGGATCTCTATGAGTTTGAGGCCAGCATGAGGCGTCCAAAATGGACTTTCAGGACAGCCAGAACATTTGTGTGGGAAACCCGTCCTTGAAAAATATGATCTTAGATATCCTTCAACCAAAGTAACCAAATAAAAATTCATTGATGTGTCTAGTTAAACAACTGGAGAACTACATTCATGAGCAAGATAATTATTTATTCTTGTATCTCTCTAGATTATGTATCATCAGTTGTCATTCACATTTAAGGATCCTCTAATCTCCTCTCTGGTCCTTTCTCAATTCCATTGGTGTGTTCTGACTTCAATATGAAATGGTCCCAGTCAGGATATTGTTTGAACATTGGTTCTCCCCCTTGGGGTACTATTTTGAGAAGCTCTGAAATCCCTAAAATTGGGAATTACTTAGTATATAAAAATCACAGTAGGTGGACATTAAGGGTTATATCTAGGCCTTGGCTCTGGTCAGCTTAGTGTCTGGTCAGCTGTAAGCTTTCCTACTACAGACAAGCCACTTCAACTGCCATCACCACCCACCCCTGCTCTGCCAGATGAAGTGAATTCCCTGGACCCTTAAACCAAAATAAAGCTCTCTTTATGTTCTTTCTGTAAGGTATCCTATAACTGTGTAGAAACAAAACAATGATGAACAAAATAGATTGCAGTGTAGAACGTTGATATCACAAAGATTATAACACCAATGTGTGTGGATGCCTCAGGACTCAGTATGGTGTGCACACACCAGTTGAATGCTGTCCTATAGGTGCTAACTTACTCCACTTCCTTCCTTGCTTTCAAACTTTCTTCCTTAATTTCACATTTTACTTATGGGTTTTCCATAAGCATTTCATTTTGTTTGATTCATTTCGCCTACTCTTTATTCACCCCCTGCTATCTCTTCCACGCTGTATCTTGTTGCCTCTGTGTTACTCTTTCTATTATGTTCTGCTGGTCCACCCAACCCTGTCCTTATATATTCTTTTATTTCAGTCACAAGGCCCTCTTTATATTTTCCAGTCATTTGGGCCATGTTTTTTCTCCAGCCTGAATATACATATTTACTAGGCTAGGATTCATATATGAGATAGAACATGAAATATTTGTCTTTCCGAGCCTGGATTTTTTTTTTTCCTTAAAATATTGGTCAAACAACATTCATTTTTCCTGCAAATTTGTGAATTCATTTTCTCTCCAACTAAATAAAAACCCCATATTACATAAATACCACATTTTCATTATTAAGTCATCTGTTGAGGCCATGTGGGAAAATCATGTTCTCGCTACGTGAACAGCAGTAGCACAAACCAGGCACACGTGTCCTTAGCCGATAAGACTCTTTGTATATCCCTATGGCGCGCTAGTCATATATAGGAGTCTAATTTACAGCTTTTGAAAGTTCACTCCTTCAATAAAGCATGGTGTAATAAATATAAAAGATTCAAAGAGAATCACAAATGTCAAGAAGAGGATAGACTGCAGCACAGGTGGAAAGTGGCCGAGGGTAGAAAAATCTAAG